>SJXQ01000739.1:401448-435965 GCA_006408695.1 Aepyceros melampus | reverse complement strand
AGCCTGAAGTCAGGCAGGTTGATTCCTCCAGTTCCATTCTTCTTTCTCAAGATTGCTTTGGCTATTTGAGTTTTTTTGTTTGTTTGTTTAGTTTTGTTTTCTGTATTTTCATACAATTGTGAAATTATTTGTTCTAGCTCTGTGAAAAATACTGTTGGTAGCTTGATAGAGATTGCATTGAATCTATAAATTGCTTGGGTAGTATACTCATTTTCATATTGATTCTTCCTCTCCATGAACATGGTATATTTCTCCATCTATTAGTGTCCTCTTTGATTTCTTTCACCAGTGTTTTATAGTTTTCTCTATATAGGTCTTTAGTTTCTTTAGGTAGATATATTCCTAAGTATTTAGGAATATTTAGTAAATTATTTTTAACTGTACATATTATTGCTATTACAGCATCATTTGATTTTACTGTCTTTTAATGGGTGCAAATGTTATATTTTCCACTAAGGAAATCAGAAGGCCAATTTTACTGAAGTTATAGGTAAGAGGCAGTACTTCAAAAAACTGCATGGAAAAAAGCCTCTAAGGCAGAGATGGCCAACAGCAGTGTCAATGTGAATTAGTTGTTGGTGGGAATTACAAAAAGCATGGACTGAGAAAGCATATGAAACAGTATCCAGATTTCCCTCCAGAATTTAGACAAATTCTACATGGCTACAAGCTTAAGACTATGTTCAATAGTAAATATACGGTGGTTTAGCACTAAGTCATGTCTGACTCTTTGCGATCCCATGAACTGTAGCCTGCCAGGCTCCTCTGTCTATGGGATTTTCCAGGCAAGAATACTGGAGTGGTTTGCCATTTCATTAGACTGTGTCTAGTTTCCATTGCCAGGAATGGGTAGGCATGTGTGGATTGACAGACAATCTGATTGAAGTAAGAATCAATATCAGTGTGTTTCAGTTCAGTCACTCAGTCGTGTCTGACTCTTTGTGACCCCATGAATCACAGCATGCCAGGCCTCCCTGTCCATCACCAACTCTCAGAGTTCACTCAGACTCACGTCCATCAAGCAGTGATGCCATCCAGCCATCTCATCCTCGGTCGTCCCTTTCTCCTCCTGCCCCCAATCCCTCCCAGCATCAGAGTCTTTTCCAATGAGTCAACTCTTCACGTGAGGTGGCCAAAGTACTGGAGTTTCAGCTTTAGCATCATTCCTTCCAAAGAAATCCCAGGGCTGATCTCCTTCAGAATGGACTGGTTGGATCTCCTTGCAGTCCAAGGGACTCTCAAGAGTCTTCTCCAACACCACAGTTCAAAAGCATCAATTCTTTGGCACTCAGCTTTCTTCACAGTCCAACTCTCACATCCATACATGACTACTGGAAAAACCATAGCCTTGACTAGACGGACCTTAGTTGGCAAAATAATGTCTCTGTTTTTGAATATTCTATCTAGGTTGCTCATAAAGAACAAATAAAGGTTAAGTGTCTAAATGGAAGACCAACCCATCTCTGCTCAGACCTGCAGTTATGAGGCCAGCAACCCTACCTTTCTCCAGCAGAGCTGAAAACTTCAACCTTCTTTGTAAAACATAGAAGTATATAATGTGTGAATTTGAGACACAGTTTCAATTTTTCTATTGGTTTATTCTTAGTCCAGTTCTACAGCCAAAGGATATTTATTTATTTAAAAAAAAAAAAGAAGAAGAAGAAGAAAATAAGTTGGCACAACAAAATAGATTAGCTTAGTCACTCAAAGAAAGAGTCATCTCATCAAGGAAAGTTAACAAAAGTATAAATGAACCTAAGCAGCTTCTCTTCCTAGACTACAACTTTTGAGTTTGAGTTTATGAATCCTAGTAAGAGAACTGGGGATTCCCAGATGGTGCAAAGGTAAAGAATTTGCCTGCCAGTGCATGAGACACAGGAGACATGGGTTCAGTCCCTGGGTTGGGAAGATCTCCTAGAGGAGGAAATGGAAATCCACTCCAGTATTTTTGCCAGGAAAATTCCATGGACAGAGGAGCCTGGCAGGCTATCGTCCATGGGGTTGCAAAGAGTTGAATAGGACTGAGCGACTGAGCACAGTATGAAATTAATTAGTTTAGCTGATTAAAGCATGTGCTAATGAGGCTAATGGCAACCCACTCCAGTATTCTTGCCTAGAGAATCCTGTGTACAGGTGATTCTGGTGGGCTGCTGTCCATAGGGTCATACAGAGTCAGACATGACTGAAGTGACTTAGCAGCAGCAGTAATGATGTTAAAATCAGGGAGCTGTCCCCTAGGAGTCAGTAAGTGTTGAAAAGATAAATAAGTAAATAAATAATTCCCATAGCCTTGATTTGGACCTTTAACTACAATCATTCTTTTCACAGAGGTCCATCCTTATTCCCAAATGAGACTGCATAGGGGCATGTGGATGGCTCAGAACCACCTTTAACCACCATATTGTACAAAAGCACACATGATCCACTGATGGTGGATACTCTTACAAGGAAGAAATTTCTATAACTTTTGCCTTTAAGCCCAATCACCTGTGCTCTTTCCCTACCAATTATTTATTGATTTCTTTTCTATATTAAAACTTAATTCAATAAGGACAATGAAATCTAGATGTAAGAGATCAGAGATAGCTTTTATTAAGCATCTATTATGTCAGGCACTGTCAAATACCTTATATGGGTTATGTTATTTAACCCTTATATCTGCCCTTCTAGAGAATGTTTGTCTGTGTGCAAGCATATACTCTAACTCCAAAACTGTGTTTTCTGTATTCAGTTTAGTTAAGTCACTCAGTCAAGTCCAACTCTGCAACCCCATGGACTGCAGTACACCAGGCTTCCCTGTCCTTCACCATCTCATGGAGCTTACTCAAACTCATGTCCATAGAGTTGGTGATGCCATCCAACCATCTCATCCTCTGTTTTTCCCCTTCTCTTCTGAACTTCAGAGTCTTCTCCAGTGAGTTAGCTCTTTGCAGCAGGCCAAAGTATTGGAATTTCAGCTTCAGCATCAGTCCTTCCAATGAACACCCAGGATGGATCTCCTTTAGGGTAGACAAGTTGGGTCTCCTTACAGTCCAAGGGACTCTCAAGAGTCTTATCCAACATCACGTTCAAAAGTATCAATTCTTCAGTGTTCAGCTTTCTTTATAGTCCAACTCTCACATCCATATATGACCACTGGAAAAACCATAGCTTAGACTATTGGAATCTTTGTTGGCAGAGTAACATCTCTGCTTTTTAATATGCTGTCTAGATTGGTCGTAACTTTCTTCCAAGGAGCAAGCGTCTTTTAATTTCATGGCTGCAGTCACCATCTGCAGTGATTTTTTTGAGCCCCCCAAAATAAAGTCTGTCCCTTGTTTGCCCGGCTATTTGCCATGAAGTGATGGGACCAAATGCTATGATTATCGTTTTCTGAATGTTGAGCTTTAAGCCAACTTTTTCACTCTCCTCTTTCACTTTCATCAAGAGGCTCTTCAGTTCTTCTTTACTTTCTTCCATAAGGGTGATGTCATCTGCATATCTGAAGTTATTGATATTTCTCCCGGCAGTCTTGATTCCAGCTTGTGCTTCATCAAAGCTGGAATTTCGCATGATGTACTCTGCATATAAGTTAAATAAGCAGGGTGACAATATACAGCCTTGATGTACTCCTTCCCCAATTTGGAACCAGTCTGTTGTTCCATGTCCAGTCCTAACTGTTGCTTCTTGACCTGCATACAGATTTCTCAGGAGGCAGCTTGGTATTCCCATCTCTTGAAGAATTTTCCACAGTTTGTTGTGATCCACACAGTCAAAGGCTTTGACATAGTCAATAAAGCAGAAATTGATGTTTTTCTGGACCTCTCTTGCTTTTTCCATGATCCAGCAGATGTTGGCAATTTGATCTCTGATTCTTCTGCCTTTTCTAAAACCAGCTTGAGCATCTGGAAGTTCATGGTTCACGTTTTGCTGAAGCCTGGCTTGGAGAATTTTGAGCATTACTTTACTAGCGTGTGAGAGGAGGGCAAAACCTCCTTCAAAAGGATTTGGATCCTCCTTTTTGTATTCAGAGTTCAGTCGCGCAGTCGTGTCCGACTCTTTGCGACCCCATGAATCGCAGCACGCCAGGCCTCCCTGTCCATCACCAACTCCCGGAGTTCACTCAGACTCACGTCCATTGAGTCTGTGATGCCATCCAGCCATCTCATCCTCGGTCGTCCCTTTCTCCTCCTGCCCCCAATCCCTCCCAGCATCAGGGTCTTTTCCAATGAGTCAACTCTTCGCATAAGGTGCCCAAAGTACTGGAGCTTCAGTTTTAGCATCATTCCTTCCAAAGAAATCCCAGGGTTGATCTCCTTCAGAATGGACTGGTTGGATCTCCTTGCAGTCCAAGGGACTCTCAAGAGTCTTCTCCAACACCACAGTTCAAAAGCATCAATTCTTCTGCGCTCAGCCTTCTTCACAGTCCAACTCTCACATCCATACATGACCACAGGAAAAACCATAGCCTTGACTAGACGGACCTTAGTCGGCAAAGTAATGTCTCTGCTTTTGAATATACTATCTAGGTTGGTCATAACTTTTCTTCCAAGGAGTAAGCGCCTTTTAATTTCATGGCTGCAGTCACCATCTGCAGTGATTTTGGAGCCCAAAAAAACAAAGTCTGACACTGTTTCTACTGTTTCCCCATCTATTTCCCATGAAGTGATGGGGCCAGATGCCATGATCTTCGTTTTCTGAATGTTGAGCTTTAAGCCAACTTTTTCACTCTCCTCTTTCACTTTCAACAAGAGGCTTTTTAGCTCCTCCTCACTTTCTGCCATAAGGGTGGTGTCATCTGCATATCTGAGGTTATTGATATTTCTCCCAGCAATCTTGATTCCAGCTTGTGTTTCTTCCAGTCCAGCATTTCTCATGATGTACTCTGCATATAAGTTAAATAAGCAGGGTGACAATATACAGCCTTGACGTACTCCTTTTCCTATTTGGAACCAGTCTGTTGTTCCATGTCCAGTTCTAACTGTTGCTTCCTGACCTGCATACAGATTTCTCAAGAGGCAGGTCAGGTGGTCTGGTATTCCCATCTCTTTCAGAATTTTCCACAGTTTACTGTGATCCACACAGTCAAAGGCTTTGGCATAGTCAATAAAGCAGAAATAGATGTTTTTCTGGAACTCTCTTGCTTTTTCCATGATCCAGCGGATGTTGGCAATTTGATCTCTGGTTCCTCTGCCTTTTCTAAAACCAGCTTGAACATCAGGGAGTTCACGGTTCACATATTGCTGAAGTCTGGCTTGGAGAATTTTGAGCATTACTTTACTAGCATGTGAGATGAGTGCAATTGTGCGGTAGTTTGAGCATTCTTTGGCATTGCCTTTCTTTGGAATTGGGATGAAAACTGACCTTTTCCAGTCCTGTGGCCACTGCTGAGTTTTCCAGATTTGCTGGCAAATTGAGTGCAGCACTTTCACAGCATCATCTTTCAGGATTTGAAACAGCTCAACGGGAATTCCATCACCTCCACTAGCTTTGTTCGTAGTGATGCTTTCTAAGGCCCACTTGACTTCACATTCCAAGATGTCTGGCTCTAGATTAGTCAACACATCATCATGATTATCTGGGTCATGAAGATCTTTTTTGTACAGTTCTTCCGTGTATTCTTGCCACCTCTTCTTAATATCTTCTGCTTCTGTTAGGTCCAGACCATTTCTGTCCTTTATCGAGCCCATCCTTGCATGAAATGTTCTCTTGGTATCTCTAATTTTCTTGAAGAGATCTCTAGTCTTTCCCATTCTGTTCTTTTCCTCTATTTCTTTACATTGATTGCTGAAGAAGGCTTTCTTATCTCTTCTTGCTATTCTTTGGAACTCTGCATTCAGATGCTTATATCTTTCCTTTTCTCCTTTGCTTTTTGCTTCTCTTCTTTTCACAGCTATTTGTAAGGCCTCCCCAGACAGCCATTTTGCCTTTTTGCATTTCTTTTCCATGGGGATGGTCTTGATCCCTATCTCCTGTACAATGTCACGAACCTCATTCCATAATTCATCAGGCACTCTATCTATCAGATCTAGACCTTTAAATCTATTTCTCACTTCCACTGTATAATCATAAGGGATTTGATTTAGGTCATACCTGAATGGTCTAGTGGTGTTGCCCACTTTCTTCAATTTAAGTCTGAATTTGGCAATCAGGAGTTCATGATCTGAGCCACAGTCAGCTCCCGGTCTTGTCTTTGTTGACTGTATAGAGCTTCTCCATCTTTGGCTGCAAAGAATATAATCAATCTGATTTCGGTGTTGACCATCTGGTGATGTCCATGTGTAGAGTCTTCTCTTGTGTTGTTGGAAGAGGGTGTTTGCTATGACCAGTGCATTTTCTTGGCAAAACTCTATTAGTCTTTGGCCTGCTTCATTCCGCATTCCAAGGCCAAATTTGCCTGTTACTCCAGGTGTTTCTTGACTTCCTACTTTTGCATTCCAGTCCCCTATAATGAAAAGGACATCTTTTTTGGGTATTAGTTCTAAAAGATCTTGTAGGTCTTCATAAAACCGTTCAACTTCAGCTTCTTCAGCATTACTGGTTGGGGCATAGACTTGGATAATTGTGATATTGAATGGTTTGCCTTGGAGACGAACAGAGATCATTCTGTCATTTTTGAGATTGCATCCAAGTACTGCATTTCGGACTCTTTTGTTGACCATGATGGCTACTCCATTTCTTCTGAGAGATTCCTGCCCACAGTAGTAAATATACTAGTAAATATAGTATAGTATTTACTAGTAGTAAATATACCCTTTTTGTATTAGGGTTTGATAAACTTGAGCCCCTCAACCTTAATTACTACTTGGGCAATTTATGTGACTTATTCAGCTTCTCAGTATCCAATTTCCTTGTTAATAATGAGGATATTGGGCTCCCCTTGTGGTTCTGATAGCAAAGAATCTGCCTGCAATTCAGGACACCCATGCTCAATTCCTGGGTTGGAAGATCCTTTGGAGAAGGGAATGGATCCACTCTAGTATTCTTGCCTGGAGAATTCCATGGACAGAGTAGCTTGGCAGACTACAGTCCATGGGGTCACAAAGAGTCAGACATGACTGAGCAACTCACATTTTCACTTTTTTCAGTGAGGATATTAATAGTACCTTCCTCATTGAGGAAATGTTAAATTTCAATGAAATAATATATACAAAGTATTTAGCACTGTGTCTGGGATATGGCAGTATTCAAGATTCAAGAGAAAAGGGGAACAGAAGAGAGAGAAAGAGAGATAAGAGAATCAAGTAAACCAATTACTTCAAGAGTATTTATTTTCATATTCTTGTATTCTGAGATAATTTTAATTTAAAAAAAAGTGTGTGTGTGTGTGTGTGTGTGCACACATGTGGCTCAATCTTGTCCAGCTCTATGCGACCCCATGGACTATAGCCTGCCAGGCTCCTCAGTCCATAGAATTCTCCAGGCAAGAACACTAGAGTGGATTGCCTGCCATTTCTTTTTCTGGAGTGTATTCCCCACCCAGGAAGTGAACCTGGGTCTCCCTCATTGCAGGCAGATTCTTTACTATCCGATCCACCAGGGAAGCCCTTAATAACAAATGGTGATGCCTAAAACAGGAGTTGGCCATCTATTTTTTGCAATGTGTCAGTTAGTAAAAATCTAGGTCTTTGGAGACTAAATGGTCTCTTTTACAACTATTCACTCTGCCATTATAGTGAGAAAATAAACATAGACAATTCTACCTGATGTGAAGAAGTAACTCATTGGGAAAGACCCTGATGCTGTGAAAGATTAAAGGCAGGTGAAGGAACAATTGAGGATGAGATGATTAGATGACATTACCAACTCAGTGGGCATGAGTTTGAGCAAACTGCAGGAGATGGTGAAGGACTGGGAAGTCTGGAGTGCAGTAGTCCATGAGGTCACAAAGAGTTGGACATGATTTAACAACTGAACAACAATAAAATCAAAAATTCATGAACAAATAAATGGACATGGTTGCACTTCAGTAAAGCTTTACCCAAAAAAAAAAAAAAAAAAAAAAAGTAGGAAGCTGGATTTGTTCCACAGCCATAGTTTGCTAAACTCTGGTCTAAAATTTGAGGAGACTCTTTGGTTCCATACTAATAACCTATTAAATTTAACTTTTCAAAGTGAAACTTTTAAATCCTAAGTAATTTTTTTTTAAAATTTGGCATTAGTGTTAACAGTTTTCTATGGCTGTCTTTCAAAACTTCTTTGTTCTGCTCATAGAAAGATCAACTAAATTTGGCCCTAATTACAATGCTGTTGGGAAAGAACAAGGAAGTAGAGAACAATAGATAAGTCTAAAAGCATTTACTAGAGAGAAAGAATCTCAGCATGTAATTTGAGGAGACTCTTTGGTTCCATACTAATAACCTATTAAATTTAACTTTTCAAAGTGAAACTTTTAAATCCTAAGTAATTTTTTTTTTAAATTTGGCATTAGTGTTAACAGTTTTCTATGGCTGTCTTTCAAAACTTCTTTGTTCTGCTCATAGAAAGATCAACTAAATTTGGCCCTAATTACAATGCTGTTGGGAAAGAACAAGGAAGTAGAGAACAATAGATAAGTCTAAAAGCATTTACTAGAGAGAAAGAATCTCAGCATGTATCCTCTTTCCTATTTCCCAGATTTTAGGAATTAATAAAGCAATATGATGGAAATGTTGGATTTTTAAGTCAGACATCTCAGAGTGCAGTCAAGGCTCATCTTCACCTTGGAAAAATTCAATGCTTGTTTAAAGGTTATGGAAATCTATGGATCCTTCCTTATCTCCTGGATATTATTAGGTCTAAGCTCTAATACCTGTTCTCTGCAGAAGATTCTTAGTGCTGTTGTCAAGATTATAAATGGCTTTCAAATGATGACATAGGCAGTGAGACTTAGAGAATGAAAAAGGGAAAATAATGCGCGAAAATATTTTTTATATTATCTTAACTCTGATTTATAACCACTAATATCTCTCTTACTTGTATAATTTCTTTAAATACAGTGGTTATTTTTCTAATACTTTTTTTTTTTCTGGCCTTGGTAAAAAAAAGTTTCTACTAAAGATAAGATGTAGTCACTTGTTCAATAAATTCCAATCCCATTTAACTTAGCAGTGTGACCCAGGCTTATATTAGCTAGGAAAATGCAGAGTACTCTACTGAAAGAGAGAAAATTGAGAAGCAAGAAGAAGATAAGGAAAATAGACAGGTTTTTGGTTAGCGTCTTCTACCTAAAGCACTTTTTGTCTACAAGTTTGCTGACTGACAAATCAGCAATCTTTATTTTGTTGTCATTTCTGTTGCCATATAAATCTGGAACACTTATAAGATGGAAGAATTTTGAAGGATTTTGGAATAATTTTGGCTACTTCTTCACTTAGCCTGATTTAACAGAGCTGCAAGATTCACAAAAGGAAAGACTTCATCATATCCCCCTATAAATCCATTCCTGACATCATCCCAAAACTCAGGTGCAGGTTTAATTGTGAACTATCTACTCAGAATAGCATCACGTTTGTATCACGGGAATGTCTGTTCACTGGCTGGCTTCTCTGTGTGGTTTCATAACTACCTGGTAATGACCATCCGCTTTCCTTCTTCACCTATAAGATTCTTCCCATTCACATGTGTTTGAGAAACACAAGGATGTTTCTCCCCACTTGTGACAACTTGAATTTCTTAGCATCCCTGGAAAATATGAATTTTAAATAACGCAATGCCAGTTGTAGAACAAGAATGGCTAAAAAAAAAATTCTTGATGGGAGCGATTTCTGGCAAGGTTATTCATTTGTTGCATCTAAATACACACATCCTGCCTCTCCAAATTCAAAAGCATAATAAGGACCTTCCATTTAGCAGAGTCCATAATGAAATCTAATAGGAGTCCAGTTAATTAGTCCCCAACTGCAAAAGGATCAACACAATTCAATTGCACTGAAAATCTGGTAAGTGCGACACATCAGACATGCACTTTTCATGTGTGCTGTAAATACTTGTGGCATTTTGAATGCCTTGGCAATTTGTTCATAGATTATTTTATTTAGAACAATTAAATTGGTTTGGCATTGTTAATATATAACAAAGGAATATGCACGAACAAAGGAATTGGACTGCAGGCCTCTTCATCTCCAGCTCCATGGCATCGGTTTGTGTGCATTCACAGGAAGATGTCTCCACCCCCATTTGGCTGATCCGAACATGCTAGTATTGTTACAAATTTTCAGCAATGTGGGTAGCCACTAAAACAGACCTAAGACTTGAAAGAAATTTGCCCATATCCAGTGGAAATTAGAATTCAGGACAATAAGAACCATGCCATTACTACTGACACTATACTTCTTTGAAGCCATTATACCTAGTTGATTTCACTAGGATATTAATAAAAGCAAGATGCATGGTTAAAAGCCAGTATGCTCAAACCAATATATCTGTATTGCTATCATGAGCATACCAAAACATGATGATTAACATTTATATTTGTTTTCTTTTTAAAGCCCCCTTTGTATTTAATATCTTCTTTAGTTTATCCAAAGCTTGGCGACAGAAAGGGAAACCTGGCCTGCTGCAGTCCATGGGGTTGCAAAGAGTAAAACACGACTGAGTCACTGAACAACAGCACACCTTGACAACCTAACAGGCTGAACATTAGTATTTCTTCTTCATTCATAAGCTTCCTGTGGCTCAGCTGGTGAAGAATCTACCTACAATGCAAGATACCTGGGTTCAGTCCCTGGGCTGGGAAGATCCCCTGGAGAAGGGAAAGGCTACCCACTGCGATATTCTGGCGTAAAGAATTCCATGAACTGTATAGTCCATGGGGGTTGCAAGAAGTCGGACATGACTGAGTGACTTTCACTTTCACTTTAATCCATAAAGACACTATTGCCCAGGATGGTTCATATCACCTCTCTTCAGTAAAGTGTATAGTAGCAGGATTCATATTTGAATCATTAGATCTTCTAATTTGGTGTCTTCAATGGAAACATCAGTGTATTATTCTTCTTACCAATGCTTAAAAGAGATGGAGTCCCAATATTTTACTTGTCTTCTTGTTCTTCAAATAGTTTTTAATATTCAACTAACATTATCACTGCACAGGCAAAAACAATATATGCAACTACATACACCATTTCAAAGTTCAATCCTCAACATGGGAAAAGGGATTTCTTCATATTTTGAATATTTTTTGTCACTTAAAACTCTATGCCACCATGAGTTCTATGGAAACACACAAACAAGGGAAACCAAACAGGAAACCCTCTATTTTTTTATTATCAGCAGGAAATTTAGCTCAGGAAGTAAAATAAAACCTTGGCCATTGAGATTCCTTAGGGAATGGACCTTCCAGAAAGTCAAGCTTTGGAAACCCCTGAGGGTAAACTCCCTTAAGTCCTGGAACTGTGTTATTTAATTACTTTGAATTGAAACATTCTGAAAATGGACGAGACATTCCTTGTGTGTTAAACTGAGTTAGTTATTTCTTAATTAGTCAAAAGCATTTTAACACTTATCATTTACTTTAATACTGCTTAAATATCCTTAGATTCAACAGAGAAATGTAGAACACTTTGGCAATTAATTGAATCATTCCAGTTTGTGTGTGTGTGTGTGTGTGTGTGTGTGTGTTTTAATTGTGTTTGCCTTTGAAAGATTTTCCGTCACCTTCTTTGCAATCAACTCTCTTTCATTCCTTAATAAACTCTCTTCCCTTTTAATTTGAAAAATTGAGGGTAGATACTAAGCTGGCTAAAACTGTAGTGAAGTAGGAGCAAGTAAGCCATAGGTAAAAACCTGAGAGTTCTTCTAAGGATATCTAGAAGATGGCTTTACCTCACAGACTTACCTCATAACAAAATAACACAAAACAAGGTAAATGCACCTCTACAATCTGGATCCAATTAGTTTTCTTAACCGGACAGATGCAGTCTACGAGAGAATGCTTTAGACAAATTTAAAAGTAATAGTACAATAGACATGCATTTGAATTCAATGACAATTTGGGTCCTTCTTAGGGATTTGGAAGGAACTATGCCCATATTCAAATTTCTCTTGGAAACAAACCTACCACGACTTGTTACTTTGAAGCTACCAAGTAAAATGTCATCAGTTAATGCATTAATTCAAGAAATATCCACTAAATGATAACCATGTGTAGGCACTGTCTTATGTTCAAGGTATAGCAAACAGAGCCACACTGAGATGCCTATTTCTTATCAAATTTTAATTGGTTAGCTGTTATGTATTTAGTTATCCAGTCATATCAGTATTCATTAAGTGCCTTCTATTTCCAGGGATTATGCTAGGTCTTGAGGAATTAATGTTGAGCCTAGACACACATGGTCCCCTGCTCTCATGTAATCAAGAATTCTTGGGAGAGTTAGATAATAAAAAAATCAACAAATATGTAAATACATGGGCTTTCCATGTGGCAAAGTGTTAAAAAAAATCCACCTGCCAATGCAGGAGCTGCAAGAGATGCAGATTCAATCCCTGGAGTAGGAAATGGCAACCAATTCCAGTATTCTTGCCTGGAAAATCCATGGACAGAGAAGCCTGGAGGACTATAGTTCATGGGGTCACAAAGAGTCAGACATGACTGAATACACACCCACACACACACACAGACACACCCACACACACACATTGTAAAAACACACTGTGCTCAGGCAACATACAAGAAGTCCTAGGCCCTCAAAGAGCATGCAACTGGGGACACTGAGCTTGACAGAGAGCACACCAAGGTTTCTGCAAGGACATGAGGTCTAGATGTCATGCGAGTATATGTTCCTCGGTTCTTTGTCTCATCACAACAAAGATTTGGAGTGATGAAGGGAAAAGTAAATGAGTTAACCAGGTAAAGGAGAGGTACCGAGCTGGTTGAAGAGTATCCCAGGTTGATGGAACAGCCCATCATTATGCATACGCTGGGCATGGGGCACATATGAGCAAAGTGAATAGATATATTGCTGATGCTCAGAGACTAAGCAAGAGAATGGAACCATGTGGCACTTGAGAGGCTGGCCAGGTAATAAAGGGCCTTAGAAACTTTGTAGGTCTCTTTAGATATTTTGCTTTAGCCTAGAGAATGAAAACCTATTGAAGCCACAATTTGTTTTCAAAGAACAATGTCAATGTGCAACAGAAAAGAGTGGTTTCATACAGAAATCTAAATGAATTTCATATTTAATATGAAATATGGAATAAGAAAACTTCTTTAAATGCCCTCATGATCATTTTAAGCCATTCTTCTGAGTTCCATGGATGTATTAATAACTGATGTGAACTCTATGCTTATTTTAGTCACTACCAAGCAAGTCATTTCTGTTTCATGTTCTCTATGTGAGTCTGAGTGAACTCCGGGAGTTGGTGATGGACAGGGAGGCCGGCGTGCTGCGATTCATGGGGTCGCAAAGAGTCGGACACGACTGAATGACTGAACTGAACTGAACTGATGTTATTTCCTGTTTAGGAGAGCGGCAGCAGGTAATCTCCAGATGACAGTACAGGTCATAAGAAGGCCCTTCCTGATGAGAGCAGGAAGATACCAAGGACATTCCACTTTAACTGGAAGGGAAAGGTGCCAAAAGAGCACCCCAGATTAGAGAACAAAATGGAGGTCCCCCCAGAAGAAAGTGGGATTGATAGATTATCAGATGGATTGAATACTTGGAAACGTTACAGATAAGCACTTAATAGATGTATTGGAGTGCTTGGGGAAAAGATTGCAGTAGGTACATATAAAACTTAAGCAAAATAAAAAATTAACTGATTATGAACTTCAGGAAAAATAAAGGATTGTATGAAAAAAGAAATGTGATCATAGGATGCTTCTTGGCTCAACAGAAGCCACTTCATATAAATACGTACAATCAGATAAAAGGAGAGATTGAAAGTAGAGGAGGTATGTGTCTGTGTGGTATGAGATAATTAAATCTTCCCATTTATCTTTATAAATAGCTTATGTATATTCAATAGCTTATGAATAATACTGATAAAATCACTACAAGGATGTTATTTAAGAACATGGATTTAATTTCCAGAAGAAACTGAAAGAGCTCAAAATGATTATCTCAAAGAAATGGGACTATTAAATTTTGAAAGAAGGGAACTACTGTTTTTGTTTATAAACCTTATGAGACAATTGGATATTTTAAGGTATATGTGAATATTGTATATTGAATACATAGCTTTCATAAAAGCATATGATAAGATTACTTAAATTTATCTGATCAATGTGAACAAAAGTTTGGCTCACCAGTCAGACAAAATTTAAAACAAGTTAATATAAATCAACTTTGGAAGAATTTACTGAGATTTTCAAATGGCAACCCATTCCTGTATTCTCACCTGGAAAACTTCATGGGCAGAGGAGTCTGGTGAGCTACAGTCCATGGGTCACAAAGAATAGACACAACTGAGCAACTGAGCATGCATGCACTGATATTTTCAAAGGTCTTTTCTTTCTTCATTTCCATTATTTTTTTTTTCCCTAGAGCAGTTTAGGAATTACCAATATTTCTCTTATGGTCATTTTTTGAGGTGTGAGTTTAAATGGAAAATATTTATCTTGAAATTCTGCCAAGAGATAAGAAATATGGAAAAGAATCACATGTAGCTCCATTATTCTGAAACAGATACACAATGGTAAAATGTGATCCATCGTGTTCAGCTTCATGACTCAAATAGTCACAAAACTACCAACAACTTTTGAGTTTGGGAAACATTTTCAAAACCCAAACGGCTTGACCTCTCTTACACTTTAGAAATTATCCACATCTCTGGCTTATTGATGTTTAAAGACCAGAAAATTAAATGGAAACAGCAGAGAAATACTACTAATTATGTCTGATTAGTCTTAAAAGGTCCATGAGTGCACAGGGTTATTTGAAAGGCTATTTAAGACACTAATTCAAATTTATGAATTCTTTGGAGTAAAGGGCAGTACTCAAATCCTCATGATGTGTGGCTCAATGATAAAATTATCTTCTGAGAGAAGCAGTTTGTGATAAAATGTACAATAATCAGTAGCTTTAAAATTTCATTTTTTCCCTGATCATTAAAAAAATTGTTCTATTAACCCAAGTAATTGGAAAATTTTGATAGTAAAAAAAATCAAGAAATACTCAGTATAAATTGCACTAAATATCATCAGTACCAAACTATGTCCTTCATTTCATTTTGTTCCCTGTGTAAGGACATGCTTTAATACCCACATGCTAATCTCAAAGCTGGAAGAGAAACAAGAAGTGTGACAGGCTTGCAGACAACCTCAATGCATGAATCAACTGTCCGATTGCAGACAACAGTATCCCTTCTGCTCACTTCAAATAGAACAATAATTTATTGAGGGTGCAGAGGGCTTACAAAGTCTACTGAAAGCCAGAGAACCAGGTGTAAATGCTGTACAGGAGACCTGCTGGAAGTGTTGTGACATGAGCCAATATAGAAATACAATTAAAAAAAATCTCATCATATTCTGGGACTTCTCCTGAAAAAGCACCGTTGCCATCTCTTTACAGCCCTTTCATGGCTTCATGGGCACTGCGTTGGACTAGATATCCAAAACTCTACCACCACCGTCCCCCAAGAATCAGATGAGCCTACCAGCCACTCACCAGAAGATGAGTCTGATGACTATCACCTCACTGTGCTCAATTCTAAATTGAAGTCTCATGAAGCTCATTGGCTGGTTGGAGCTTAGATCATACTATAGGCCTGGGCCTGAGGCTCAAAGGAAGCTGGGAAGTGAAACTCACTTGCAAGGCGGAGGTGGGATTTACAACATAGAAAAGTCTTCAGACTTGAGAAAAGAGATAAAAAGATTCTGAGAAGCCAGAAAATATGACAAATATCCACTTTTAAATGTCATAATAAATATAATTGGTCCAATTCCCAGCCAATCAATGTATAAGGAGTTGCCAGTAAATCACATTATAAAGCAAGTTGTATAAGGAAATGTTCAGGCCTATATTTAAATGAGATACAATAATGCTAGAGAGATGGTCCAGAGCAATAGTATTCATGGGATACAAAATGGATTCTATGGTGAGTGTTCTTTCGTAGAGTTATCATAGAATAATGATGGTATCAAATAATGTTTACAAATAGTGAAACTAACAAACAAAAAGCACCAAAACTAATGTTTGCTAAATGTTTTCTATTTCTTGGGCACCATGCAGAATTATTTATTTAGATAAATAAATAGCTCATTTGTTTCATACAACAAAGGCATTAGGTTGGCATTATAATTTCCCCATTTTACTGATGATGAAACTGGGGCTTAATGAAGTCAAGGAATTTACTGAGAGGAGGGTGGAGTTAAACTCTGAACATGGACAATCTGAAAAACACTGAGATTCTATATTACAAAACCTGAGATTTCACAGCAGCTAGTTCTATCACTAACAGAACTGTATCCTTGGAGTCTTAATTTATATTGATCAGTAAAATGGAATTGGAGCTCCTATCTTGCCTTTCCTACATGGGTATTTTGGAAGTCAAATATGCAAAAGGACTCCATAACTTACAAAGTGCTATTAATATTAAGGTATTATTGCAGGTCTTCTTCAGATCTTGGATACTGTTATTTATTTAATATGGTGCAAAAAGCGTTGGAGAAGGCAATGGCACCCCACTCCAGTACTCTTGCCTGGAAAATCCCATGGGTGGAGGAGCCTGGTGGGCTGCAGTCCATGGGGTTGCTAAGAGTTGGACACGACTGAGCAACTTCACTTTCACTTTTCACTTTCATGCATTGGAGAAGGAAATGGCAACCCACTCCAGTGTTCTTGCCTGGAGAATCCCAGGGATGGGGGAGCCTGGTGGGCTGCCATCTATGGGGTCGCACAGAGTCGGACACGACTGAAGTGACTTAGCAGACTTAGTAGCAGCAATAAGCGTTTGTTGTATTTGTTCTCTAGCTTCCATATCTCATCCTTCAGGTAAAAATTTCTCCCTGGAGGAACCTCATCCTACCCATTCTCTATCATATATGTATGGAAATGTCTTCATCTCTAGCTCCAGGAATAAGTACTGATTGGCTTCAGTAAAAATTCCTGTCTGATTCCAATGACTTCAGTGATTGGCTCAGATAGGAGCATTCTATCTAATCAGAGCTCACCTGTTAACAGAAGGTATTTGTGGGCTTCAGGGAATGAATCTCAGATGCGATTTTTCTCTTTCTTTTGTTATTGGTATTCAGTCACTCAGTCATGTCCAACTCTTTGCAACCCCATGGACTGCAACACTCCAGGCTTCCCTGTCCTTCACCATTTCCTAGAGCTTTCTCAGACTCATGTCCACTGAGTTGATGATGCCATCCAACCATCTCATCCTCTGTCTTCCCCTTCTCCTACTGCCTTCAATCTTACTTAGCATCAGGATATTTTCTAATGAGTCAGCTCTTCTCATCAGGTGGCCAAATTATTGGCGTTTCAGCTTCAGCATTAGTCCTTCCAATGAATATTCAGGACGATTTCCTTTAGGATTGACTGGCTTGAACTCCCTGCTGTCCAAGGGACTCTCAAGAGTCTTCTCCAACACCACAGTTCAAAAGCATCAATTATTCAGCACTCAGCTTTCCTTATGGCCCAAAACTCACATCCATACACGACTACTGGAAAAGCCATAGCTTTGACTAGACAGATGCTGTCTAGGTTTTTCATAGCTTTCTTTCCAAGGCACAATTGTTTTTTAATTTCATGGCTGCAGTCGCCATCTGCAGTAATTTTGAAGCCCCCCAAAATAACATCTGCCACTATTTCCATTGTTTCCCTGTCTATTTGCCATGAAGTGATGGGACTGGATGCCATGATGTTCGTTATTTGAATGTTGAGTTTTAAACTAGCTTTTTCACTCTCCTCTCTCACTTTCAACCAAGAAGCTCTTTAGTTCCTCTACACTTTCTGCCATAAGGGTGGTATCATCTGCATATTTGGGGTTATTGATATTGCTCCTGGCAATCTTGAATCCAACTTGTGCTTCATCCAGCCCGGTATTTCACATGATGTACTCTGCATACAATTTGAATAATTAGGATGACAACATATAGCCTTGATGTACTCTTTTCCCAATTTTTCTCTTTCTTTAGCATAAATAAGTCTGAGGTCTGGAGATTTTTGTTTCTATAAGAGGAGAGCTGGAGTCAGCAGGGGATCCATCTTATAGAGCCTGAGACAGAGGAGAAACTAGGACTCCAAAGATGTTGCCTAAATTTTGAATCCAGTAGAGCTGGAAGGCAGATCCTCCACTGGACATTTTAATTACACAGACCAGTACTTTTCTTTGTTGCTTCAACTAGTCTAATTATATTCCATGTTTACAACATATTATTGCATGGGCTTTTAAAAATGATTTTTTAATCCTACCAAAAAATAATGATTATCATTCAATTCCTTGCTACTTTTCCCCATTTAAAGTATTCTAAATAAATTTTGAAACCACTCAACAATAACAGTAACATAAATAATGTTCAAGGTTTTTACAAATGTGGGTGTTCCATGTGTAAACAATGCATTTCCCACATTTGTCTACTAGATTCAAATTAAAATAGTAGAGTTGGAAGGAATCTCTTAGCCCACATACTTCATTATACGGATGGAGAAGCTGAGATTCATAGTAAAGTGACTTGCCTAAAACCCAGCTAATTATTTGCAAAGCTAGGGCTAGAATCCAGGTATTCCTATTTTTTATTGTTGTTGCTTATTAATTTATAACAAAGCAACTGCCGGGTCCTCTTTTTGTTGCCTTCAGATCAGAGCTTATGGCATAATCTTTGAATCCCTTCAATGTTAAGAAATCTCTGTCCTTTGAAGATGGATTTGATTTGGGGGAACAATCAAAAGTCATTTAGAGCCAAGTGCAGTAAATAGGTGGGTAATCAAACCAAGTAATTCATGTTTTGGTCCAAAAAGGGTGTAACACTGAAGTAAGGAGGCTGATTTTTTGTTCATGTAATTCATAAATCAGCTTTGATGTCATCATATTAAAATTGAAATTCTTTTGACATTCATTTTGGAGTTATATCCCTCATAATTTGATTCTGTCATGTTCTCCTGATTTTAAAGGAGGCCCTGCTAGTATTTCTATATAATTAAAGTAACAGCAAGGATATGGAAATTTTTCTTGCTTCAGTAAATGGAACTGAGAGAGAAAATAAATAATGCAATTTAATTTAACAATAATTTGTTGAGTGCATATTGTATATCAAGTACTACTGAAGACTTTGATGAAAAGGCAAGAAATACATTTACTTGTAGCTCCCTATTTTAATAATGAGAAATTGAGGCTCACAGAGGTTAAGTCAACTTTGTAAAGATTCTTGATTCCCAGGCTAGTGATCTTGGGAAAGAACCAACATGTATTAACATTCCACCCCTGATATAATTAAATGCAAAATAAAAGCAGTCTCGAGCCAAGCTAGAGAATAAATTGGCACCAAGAATTAACCATGCACACTTATAAGCATGACTTGGAATATGTAAAGTCATAATTCCTGCTTAATTTCAGGGAATTAACCCCTGAAATTAAATAGGAAAGCTGATATAGAACTGGAAAGATGAAGAAAGTGATATCTGAAAATCATGAAACACAATGGAAATCAGAAAATCTGCAAAAAGGAATATAGCATCTTGAAAAGTTTATCAGAAGTAAAGATCAGTATTAATATTAGCCCAGTATAGCTCCAAAGAGGAAGACTGTTCAACCAGAGTACAAAAGTATCATTTCCCAGATGAGTGTACTCCAAAAAGTGAGAAATGATTTCTCAATAGCTCATGATTTTGAGCCCTTGTTTATGATTCCACAGTCACTATGCAATTTAAAGTTTCCTTTGGTTTCACAGATTGGTTTCCACTCTAAAAGTCTCCAATAAATCCCCTCATTGCATAACTTCTCTGGACCCTGCCAAAGACCGGTGCCTTACGAGACTGATTTCCCAAGGAGAAAGTTTATGGTAGGTTGATGAATCGGCAGTCTCTGTCTCAGCTTAATCAAAACTATGGATTTGATATTCATGCTCAGTTGAAAAGTCAAACGGATGTCCAGACCCAGGGACAGAAATGAGCACTTCAAAGCAGATCATCTGTTATATTTTCCCCAGTTATTGCAAACAAAATTACCATCAACCAGAATTATGATTTAGTGCATAAATGTTTCCCTTGGCTTTGTATATTTTGCAAGAAAGGTAGAAATGAGTACTCCAATAAAGAGAAGACACAAGATGACTACCATGTGTATGGAGAATGGAAACATGCATGGGTTTTCATAATTAACAACACACACATATGATACATCTGGGAATGGCAGGTGTCTGATGGTCAGATGGCTGTGTCTTCTCCCTAGCTTTTCTCCTTCCTCCCAGTACATGTCAGGACACTCACAAATGTGTCATGGTTTGAAAAAAAAGCTCATGGATTATTAAATTAAATAATCCAGATTCTGAATGCATATCCCATAGGAGAAAGGAGTGAATTTAAACATATGTAAGATTGATATTCAGCTGTTACATGCAAATGGGAGTGTAGTGAAGCAAGGAGGTATTAGCTAATATTTTAAGACTACCCCTGACTATCCGTATACTGTAAAACGTTCCCTAAAGTGATTCTGACATGCTCCTTTATGTAAGAAAGAATCCTAGAATAGAAGATTCTGATTTTGTATAGAAACAACAAACGGTGGTCTATTGGTAATGTGATACCTATCATGTAGTATTCTATTTAAAGTTAGGCATGTTTGTTTTAAATTATTAGCCAACATTTACAGACTCTGTGAACTTGGGATAACTTAATCATTGTGAGTCTCAGTTTTCTCATCTGCCAAATGGTTGCAATAATACATGTTACGGGATTTTGTGAGTATTAGATGACAATATACATAGAAGAAGTAAAATAGTGATACTTACTAGTAAGGAGAAAATATCATCCATAACCTCTTCAGTGATTAAAATAGGTGTATATAGAATCAACAGGAATGTTTGGAAGTTAAGATAAAAGAGAGGAGACAAAATTGAGCTCCTAGTACAATATTATTCTTTACCTACTTACACATTTAAGTGTCAGCATCCAAATATTCCATCAAGCAGGTTTTGTTTCTCTTGTGTGTCATGCTTGGCATAACAAAGCTTAAAATCTCTCAATGACTTCCTTTACTCCAGTATGGGAAGGGAGTGTTGGAATGCTGGGTGGAGTTACATAAAGTCATCATCCATTGACTAAAAGGAAATTATCTTTGTTTAAGAACATCAACAGAATTAATGACACATTAGAGTTACATGAGCATCATTTGTGTGAAAGTTTTACCTATACGGTACATATAGCACAAAAGTCTTCCCCTTAACTTTAGAATTAAAGTCTATAAGAATTGAAATCAAATAAGACCATCAGCTAAATTCATATAAAGAAAATTTGTTGATGTGAAGACACTCCCTCTCTAAGGAAAATGGTTGCAAAATTTTTGAAAACACATATTCCAACTTCTGTTGTCTTTTAAAATGTAACTTGAGAAAACAAGATAATATAATTTTTATTTATTTTCAATACAATTTCTTAGTTTTTTTGACACCTAAAAGATTTTCAGTGCCGATTTTTATCTCAGAGAAAGTATGTTCAAGAAGAGTGATAACTATTGGTTTCATTTTATGAGACTATGTCATGATGTCAAATGGTACAAGAAGAGCACATAAATATAACTTTGCAGTTAAGTTATATTTATTTGCATCAGTCAGAATCCCATTAGGAAAACCTGAAATCAATCTAGATACTTAAAGCACATGGAATATATCATTGATAACTGGTAACACAGGTGATTAAATTTTTCTTTTTCTTTAAAGGCCAAAGAAGGGACTGTGAAATCACTGAAAGATTAGCGTTAGTAGGAAGCCAATTCAGTCTGGCCAAAGAGATTGAATTCATAACACTCATACTTTTTCCTTTTCCCCACCCTTTATAATACAACCAGTTTTTCTCAGTGGCCACATGTGCTCAGAAGCCAGAGGTCATTAAAGAATGGAAAATGTTTCCTGCAATGCACAGAGCAGAAGCAGAAGGAGCAGGGCAGACAGCAAACAGGTAAAGAATTAAAGTTCAATTATGAACAGGGACACAAAAATCCTCAACATAAGAAGTGTAATCCAGCAGTATATCTTAAAACATCATAATCAAATAACTTGATTAAGGTGTGCTATATTTATTCAACATCATAAATCCAATTTAATAAAATAAAAATTAAGAGAGTAAAAGTGGAAAACCTTCAATGCCAAAAAAAATTTGATAAAATTCCTAAAAAACTAAGAATAGAAAGAATGGTTTCATCTGCTAAATGGCACCAAATAGATACCTACAACTAACATAATGATTTTATTTTCAAAGGATTTTCATTAAATCAAGAATACTATATGGATATTTTCTACTTCCTATTAATTTAGAATTGTAATGGAAATTTTAATCACTTAAAAAAATAAAGAAGAATATTATTAGACAGTTATCCTGACTATTTTTACAGTAAAATACACTCTTCTAGAGATGCTATAGATAAACTGATAAGAAACAACTAGTAAGAAAGTTTAACACATTTGCAGAATATAAGTAAATATAAAAATTTGTTAACTCCTTATACACTAGCAATAACTAATTAGACAACATAATTGCACTGAACAAAAGGAGATATTTATATTAGCCATGAAAACTAAAAAAATACCTAGGAAAACGTTAACAAAATTATAGAGGAATTTTACGTAGACAATTTTAAAAGTTGTCATAAAATGAGATTGTAATACTTGTGTGCATATACAATTTCCATGGAAGAAAAAAAAAACTTGATAAGGTGTCAATTCTCCACTACACTCAATGTGATTGCAAAAAAAATCCAATATGATTCTTCATGGTATTAACGAAAAGATTCTAAGATATACGTGAGGATATAACTGAACAAGAATATTCAGGACAATCCAGAAGATGGCCTATTCAATTCAATTCAGAACTTGCCCTACAAAGTACTAAATCTTACTGTACACAGTAATTAAGACTGCATGGCATTGGCACAGTGACAGTCAAATAGATCAGTGGGTCCTTAAGTACACACTGTCATAAATATGAACGAAATTGCTAAGTTGAGAATAAAGAATGGACTAGTCAGTAAATGTTGTTGGCACAACTGGCTTCCATATGGAAGGAAATATAATTATAACCCTATTTCACACCATGCATGAAATTAAACTCCAGATGGATTTAAAAACAAACAATGAAAAAGTAAAATTTAAGTTATTAAAAGAAACTATAGGATAAGATCTTAAGTTTTTATAACATAAGCATAAAGGATTTTCCCAGTTTATTTTATCCTGGTCTCTGGTCAAATGTCACCTCCTGGTCAAGTTTTTCATAAAGAATCTATAATAAAGAAACCTATCTATTATCCAGTATTATCTCATTGTATTTTATATAATTCAATAAACATTGATGTCAAGCTTACTATGTGGTAGGCATTTTATATCATATAAAATATATGATACATATTTATCATTATATATTTTGTATATATTTTATTATTTTATTAAAATATAAATATGTGTATATGAATATATAATATGGCATAGTACTATATGTATTTATGTATTTTATTTTTATAGTAATATATTATTTAAATATTTGCTATATGTTATTTTATAATTATATATACCATGTTTATCACATAAACTACATATGTATATGTGTATAATGTATATTATCTATAATATATTATAGTATAAATTATGCACTTAATTCTTCAAAACAACCCTATCAACCTAACATTATTATCTTTATCATTTTATGAGTGAGGAAAATGAGGCACACACATGTTAAACTTATTGCCGTCAGCTAGTAAGTGGCAGAGCCAGCATGTAAACCCAGGTAATCTAAAGCCTGTTCCCTTAACTCTGTTGCTAAGCTATCTACTATTTTATTTTTCTTTATAACAGCTTTCATTGTGTATTTTCTATTTTTCCTACTACATTTTTTAGCTAACATATTCTCCAGTATCTGGAAGAGTGCCTGGAACATAAACAGGTGTTCATAAATATATTTGAATGCATACTTTAAAAAGAGAGAGAAATTTTCTTTAAAAGTCATCAAAACTAGAACTCATAAAAACTGTGATAATCCTAACTCCATGAAAATGTAAAAGATCTTTATCAGTAGCTATACCACGAGTAAAGTTTAAATGTAAGCAACAGAATGAGAGAAGATATTTGTGATGCAAATAACTAGAAATCAAGAAATATATGAAACATTCCTACAAATCAATAAGAAGACAAACATCCAATAGAAAAATGAAAAAAAAAATTATGAACAGGCAAGTCACAGGAGAGATAAAACAAATAGTCTGTAAATAAACATTTGCTCAACCCCACTAGTAATTAGGGAATTGGAAATAAAAACAGCAATCAGACAACATTCTCAACATTTGAACACTGAAAACTGAAATAATTGAGAATACCAAATACTGGTTATGACGCAAAAAAAATGGGAAGTTGCAAAACTCTTTGTTAGAAGTGTAGTTGCTACAAATATATTGAAGAATCATTTAGCAATATCTAGTAAAATAGCGATGGCAACCCACTCCAGTACTCTTGCCTGGAAAATCCCATGGATGGGGAACCTGGTGGGCTGCTGTCCATGAGGTCACTAAGAGTTGGACACAACTGAGCGAGTTCACTTTCACTTTTCACTTTCATGCACTGGAGAAGGAAATGGCAACCCACTCCAGTGTTCTTGCCTGGAGAATCCCAGGGACGGGAGAGCCTGGTGGGCTGCTGTCTATGGGGTCGCACAGAGTCGGACACGACTGAAGCGACTTAGCAGCAGTAAAGTTGAAGATGGGCATAACCAAGACCCCAAATATACCCTCCAATACAAATGCACTAAAACACGTGTCATTCAGATTTAATTCTACATTATTTATACAGTTGAAAATTAAAAGCAACAATTCCATCAACAGATGAAGAAATAAATAAATAAGGCCATGACCAGTCATCAGAATACTACACAGTAGTTAAAATCAATATGTGAGTCTGCTGCTGCTGCTGCTAAGTCACTTCAGTCGTGTCCGACTCTGTGCGACCCCATAGACAGCAGCCCACCAGGCTCCCCCGTCCCTGGGATTCTCCAGGCAAGAACACTGGAGTGGGTTGCCATTTCCTTCTCCAGTGCATGAAAGTGAAAAGTGAAAGTGAAGCCGCTCAGTTGTGTCCAACTCTTAGCGACCCCATGGACTGCAGCCCACCAGGCTCCTCCATCCATGGGATTTTCCAGGCAAGAGTACTGGAGTAGGGTGCCATTGCCTTCTCCAATATGTGAGTCTATGGATGAATAAACCCCTAAAAAACTGATTCTTTCATAAATGACACCAATAAGCTCTGAAAGAGACACACAAACAACTACCAGACGGCTCTGGTGAATTAATGAAAGCAAGGAGACTTTGGAAGGCAATCAAAACTGAAAGAAATGATCACAGAATGAATTCTCTGTCTTTTGAGGGCACTGTCCTGAAAGCAGTGGTCATGGTGGCATGTGTGTGTGCTTAGATGTGTGGCAGCAGCTAAAATTTTGGTTGGGACAAGCATGAAAGAAGTCAGTCACAAACAGAGTTGCCAGAGAACAAAAAGGAGTCTCAGAATGAAAGAACTAGGGCAGGGGCTACCTAGATTGTGTATAAACAGCCTATCTAGGCTGACCCCTGAACTAAGCTGACACAGACAAACTGAAAGCACTAGAAACTAGGGTTTAAAATTTTCACTAAGCTAAAATATGACATCCTAAAATTTGTGCCCAATCAAGTTCATTGTCTCCTAAAACAGGAACATCAATACTTCTTTTGGAACAATATGACAGAACCCAGAGTTAACAGTGCAGCTTTCTCAATATATCAAATTAGTCACAGCATACACATTAAAAATGAAGAAAAAAAAAGTGTAGATTATTTCCAAGAAAAGATAATCAACAGATATCAACACTAAGATGACAAAAATATTGAAACTATCAAAGATTTTAATGCACTAATTATAATGATGATCAGTAAGATGCTTTAGAACTGTGGTGTTGGGGAAGACTCTTGAGGGTCCCTTGGACAGCAAGGAGATCCAACCAGTCCATCCTAAAGGAAATAAGTCCTGAAGGATTGCTGCTGAAGCTGAAACTCCAATACTTTGGCCACCTGATGCAAAGAACTGACTCATTGCGTAAGACTCTGATATTGGGAAAGATTGAAGGCAGGAGAAGAAGGGGACGACAGAGGGTGAGATGGTTGGATGGCATCAGTGACTTGATGAACATGAGTTTGAGGAAACTCCGGGAGTTGGTGATGGATGGGGAGATGGTGTGCTGCAGTCCATGGTGTTGCAAAGAGTTGGACACAACTGACTGAACTGAACTGAAGATGATACAGAAAAATAAACTCGAAGTGAGTTAAAACACAGGAAGTCAGCAAACAAAATTTGAAAAAGTACTAAGACTATAATATCTAAAGTTTAAAAATTATTGAATAGGCATTAAAAAACTAGAGATGACAGAAGTGTCAATTAACTTGAATGTATAATCTTGAAAATAATTTTAAAAACAGAAAATAATTTAATAATAGAATTATTTTTTAATAATTTAAAAAAAGAGATGAAATTGAAAAAAAAAAAAGCCTCAGGACCTAGACTACTGAAAAAAGGTTAATATGCAGGTAAATGAGTCCCAGTAGAGAGAGAGAATGAGAAAAATAAATAAATAAATAACAGTTTGGTAGTTTTTAAGATATCAGATTTTAAAATCTTAAAACATGTCCACCCAACGACATGACTGTCCCCAGCAGTTTAGTTCATGACAGCCAAAAACTGGAAACAACCTAAATGTGTTTAACAGGTGAATGTTTAAATAAAAGATGCCATGTCCATATGTTGGAATACCACTCATCAGTAAGAAGGAAAAACCTAGTGATACATGCAAGTGAAGTGAAGTTAAAGTCGCTCAGTCGTGTCCGACTCTTTGTGACCCCATGGACTATACAGTCCATGCAATTCTCCAGGCCAGAATACTGGAGTAAGTTGCCATTCCCTTCTCCAGGGGATCTTCCCAACCCAGGGATCGAACCCAGGTCTCCTGCATTGCAGTTAGATTCTTTTACCAGCTGGGAACATGCAAAATGAATCTTAAATCAATTTCCTGAGTGAAAGAAGCCAGGCATAGGGAAATTATATAGAGTACGATTTAATTTATATAAAATGCAACTTATGCTATAGTGACAAGAAGCAAATCAGTGGTTGCCTTGGTCTAGGGACAAAAGGAAAAAAGGCATGGGGATCTTTTGCTGTGATGAAATGTTATATCTTGATTTTGCTGGTGGATTCATGAGTGTGTACAATGAATTGTGTACTTTAAATGGATACTGCTTATTATGCATAAATATAAACATGAAATAGATAAGAAAAATTTTAATGGATGAATGAGATATATACACATTACTATACTCAGTGAATATTTGCCATGCCATGTATTCATGGCATGTATGTGTTCAGGCTTCTTCTGCCTCCTGACTCAGCCTGGTGCTTCCTCATGTGGCCCTGAATGGTATGCCTCCTCCTCTTGTGAACTGAGCAGCCGAGAGGAGCTACCCCACATCTGAGATCAGGGGCAGAAGCCGGGAGGACCCCATGCCTGAAGGGCGGCAGCCAAGAGGTATCCCATGTCTGAGGTCAGGAGCAGCAGCCGAGAGTGCCAGGCTGCAACGGCGCAGGAACCGCCGAGAGGAGCTACCCTGTGTCCGAGGTCAGGGACAACAGCCGAGAGGAGCCACCCCATGTCCAAGGAGTGGTGGCTGCTGGAAGGGTGGCGGTGAGGAGATACCCCTCATCCANGTTGGTGATGGACAGGGAGGCCTGGCGTGCTGCGATTCATGGGGTTGCAAGAGTCGGACACGACTGAGCGACTGAACTGAACTGAGAGGATATGGAGGTAGGGAGGGGGCATGAAGCAAAATCTGTACCATTTTTGTTGTTTAGAGGGAGACCAATAGGACTCCTCCCATGATTTCAAAATCTGAAGGGACAAGTTATATAGACCCTGAGATAGAAAGAATTTCTCAACTTTAATTTTATAAAGTATTTGTCTTTGTTTTTGTGGACATGCTATTCTTTGGAAAGCTATGACTTGCTTTTAAATACCAAGCTAAGTCATTTGGGTACAGGACTCAATAGAGATGAAATTCCTGGGACCACCCTGAGCTCTTTAATGTGCCACATTAAGGACAACTTTCCCTGGAGGAGGAAATGGCAACCCACTCCAGTATTCTTGTCTGGAGAATCCCATGGACAGAGGAGCCTAATGGGCTACAGTCCATGGGGTTGCAAAGAGGCAGACATGACTGAGAACTAACACTTTCTTTCCCTTTCAAGGATGACTGGATTCTGGAAAAAGCATTAAAGCAGAATTGGGAAAGAGAAACCTCTTACACTCAGGTCATGGCATTTACATATACACACATGTTTAATACTATGCTAGGTGCTGGGGGCTGCAGCTGTGAGTTACATATAGCTGGGACCTCTGGGAACTTATGTGGACAGTGAGAGGAACTACAGTTCAGAAACATCCCTCCTGTTGTCCAGGCAGAGATCCTCTGCAAAGTCAGATTTCTCATCAGGAAATGTCTCACTCATTTTAGCTTACAAATAGCCTTGGGGTGGGATTTGAAAAGCATTAATTCCCACACAATCCAATTGTCCTATTTTCTCAGGTCTCAGCATGGGACTTGGTTGCCATAACAACCCTATAAACAGTGTCTAACCTATGTCAATGATCGTATATATTTTAAAGCTAATATCACCAACTCCAAGAAACTCATCCTCCTCTGAACGTGACAGCTGGGATAGGCTAAGAATCTTACTTCCTGCTAGGTCAGAAGGGAATTTTTTTTTCTCCCAGTGCAGATTTTGGTGAGAGAAAAGGGTCCCTACAAGGCTTAGTCAGCTGAGAGACTTGCTACTTTGAAGTCAGTCTTGACCAGAGCAGCCATTGAGCTATCACACACATCCAAGGTTGTTTAGGCCTTGGTGGCCACAGCTTTGTGAGAAAAACACAGCTAGCTTCAGCCTCTGTGCTCTGGTTCAGAGCAAAATGTAACCTGAACTGAATTTATTGTGTTCAACCCCCACCTCCTCCCTGACCTAAAGGGAACGAAGAAACAAGTATCCAAATGTTCTAGAACAAGAATGGGCAAACTACACTCTGCTGGCCAAATCCAGCCTGTTTTATTTATTTTTTTATTAACTTTACAATATTGTATTGGTTTTGCCATACATCAACGTGAATCCACTAGGCCTTGGTGGCCACAGCTTTGTGAGAAAAACACAGCTAGCTTCAGCCTCTGTGCTCTGGTTCAGAGCAAAATGTAACCTGAACTGAATTTATTGTGTTCAACCCCCACCTCCTCCCTGACCTAAAGGGAACGAAGAAACAAGTATCCAAATGTTCTAGAACAAGAATGGGCAAACTACACTCTGCTGGCCAAATCCAGCCTGTTTTATTTATTTTTTTATTAACTTTACAATATTGTATTGGTTTTGCCATACATCAACGTGAATCCACCATGGGTGTACATGTGTTCCCAATCCTGAACCCCCCTCCCACCTCCCTCCCCATACTGTCCCTCTGGGTCATCCCAGTATACCAGCCCCAAGCATCCTGTATCCTGCATCAAACCTAGACTGGCGATTCATTTCTTATATGATATTATACATGTTTCAATGCCATTCTCCCAAAACATCCTACCCTCTGTCTGTTTTTATAAATAAAGTTTTATTGAGACACATCCATGGCCATTTCTTTAAATATGTCTGCTTTTGCTTTAGCAACAGAACTGAACAATTGTAGCTGAGACCACATGGCTCACTAGGTTGAAAATATTCACTATCTGGCCCATTACAGAAAAATCTGGCAACCTTTCTCTAAAAGAAGAACGGTAAGGACTGAGGGAGAAGCTGGAGAAAGGATTTTGAAAAGAAAAGTATATTCTCCAGAAAAAGCTGAGGTGAAGCTCAGGGTGAGGAAGGAGCCAGGGTGGAGATCTAGTCCATGAGACTGAGGAGGCTGCTGGGTGTCCAGAGCACAAAGTCAGAGGAAACGGTCAGAGAGAAGGGATTTAACCAGACCCCAAATCACTGCAGATGGTGACTGCAGCCATGAAATTAAAAGACGCTACTCCTTGGAAGAAAAGTTATGACCAACCTACATAGCATATTGAAAAGCAGAGACATTACTTTGTCAAGGCTATGGTTTTTCCACTAGTCATGTATGGATGTGAGAGTTGGACTGTGAAGAAAGCTAAGTGCTGAAGAATTGCTGCTTTTGAACTGTGGTGTTAGAGAAGACTCTTGAGAGTCCCTTGGACTGCAAGGAGATCCAACCAGTCCATTCTGAAGGAGATCAGCCCTGGGATTTCTTTGGAAGGAATGATGCTAAAGCTGAACTCCAGTACTTTGGCCACCTCATGCGAAGAGTTGACTCATTGGAAAAGACTCTGATGCTGGGAGAGATTGGGGGCAGGAGGAGAAGGGGATGGCCGAGGATGAGATGGCTGGATGGCATCACCGACTCGATGGACGTGAGTTTGAGTGAACTCCAGGAGATGGTGATGGACAGGGAGGCTTGGTATGCTGCGATTCATGGAGTCGCAAAGAGTCGGACACGACTGAGTGACTGAACTGAACTGAACCAGAGAGGAGTCAGAGATGATGGCTTCTCAGCTCTGTTTCCATTTTCCAGAAAGGCTGCTTTCAGGTTAAAAAAAAGTTGACAAGTCTTTCCCAAGCAGAGTTGAGTCTGGAGGGAGTGGAGAGGCTGCTTCTGAGCTGGACTGAGATTGCCTCATTTAGGCACCAGAGCTTGTGTTTGCCCAGAGGATTAGGGAAACATAGAAGCAGGCAGAAGAGAGGCTGAAAATTTGGTAGTTTGGCCTACTGGCTTCAGGGAGAATATGCACTCCTTCCACTCTGAACAGGAGAAATAGTTTATACTTGCTCCTGGAAGCTATGCCATCAGCTAGCATTCTGAGGCTTCAGTCTGCCCATGCTTCTGCCCCAGAGAGATGTGTCTCAGTTCCTTGGGAAACAAAATTGTCCCTTGCCTAGGGAGAACCAAGCGCAGGATCTCTGAGTTTCCACTTAAGTCTCCAAGATGCATGATGTGAGTCTTTTGATTTGCTGCTGTCTTCATAGTTTACCTATAAGACAACTTCATTCCCAGCCTAGGGAGGGTCTTGCCTAAGCCAAGGCTTTACCAGTGCTTGGAATGCACGGCCCACTTTTGTTCACACCATTCCCCAAAGTAGGGGAGGCTATAGGTTGAGGAGTATTCCATCAATCTCTTGCTGTATAACAAACTATCCCAAAACATAGTGGTCTAAGATAACAGCAGTCATTCACTTTGTTCATGAATTTGAAATTTGTCAGGGCTTGGGCAGGACAGCTCACTTCTGTCCCATGTCATGTCGCTGGGGCAGCTCGGTGGGGCTGGGGGACCCACTTCAATGCTGGCTGACTCCTGCGGCCTTGAGTTGATATACTGCTGGTCAATTTCTGTCCATGTGGGCCTCCGTGGGAAACTTGGGCTTTCTTGCAAAGTAGTAGCTATATTGTAAGAGCAAATGCCCCAAGAGAACTCAGGGGAAGCTCGAGCACTTGTGATGACCAGGCCTGGAGACTGCAAGCACCGCTTTCTTTGCAGCCACAAATCCACCTAGATTCAAGGGGTGGAGAGTTAACCCCACCTCTGTATGGAAGGAGGTCAGGGACACACTGTATAGAGTGCAACAGGAGACATTGTGCATTGATTTTTAGAATGTATAGTTGTCTGCACACAAACACATGCACACGGTCTTCAACTTTGTCTTCCGTGGTCTTCTTACTGCACCATCAACTCAGGAAACTTCATGGCGCTCACTCTTACAAAGTGTCATTGTCACTCACATTTGCTGGTGTAGACAGTGATGCACAGTGACGTCTAAAACAAGAACAACGTAATAGCCACAAGCTCCCTGATGCTGTTATTTTTTTCATTTGTAAATATGCAGATTAAGTCCTGGATTAACTTCTAAGCTTGAGCTTATCTTCTCACTAGTTTTTGCTTAATTTTAGCTGATCAGTGTAAACACTCACCTAATGTGTGTGTGTATGTGTGTGTGAGTGAGTGAGTGAGTGTGCATATGGCAGACTCAGTGCTTGCCTTTGTTGGATGAAAGTTCAACAGCACTGGAGGACTTAACAGCCAGAGAAGTTAGTTTGCAGGACAGGAAATAGAGAGTAGAGTACAAGGGAAAGTCCGACCAAAGCAACCAGTTCCTCACAGGGAGGCTCTGTACTTGCTTGTAGCTGAGGGACAGTGCTTTGCTGGGAAGCTACAGGTTTGTGTTGATGAGCAGGTTATTTGCATTGGCTCACATTCCAGGGGTTACCTCATCTCTCAGAGCATGTGGGGTCCTCCACTGTTAGCTGGGTAGATTGTACACAGCAGGCCTGAGGGCACGCATGGGGGTGAAGAAGACCAATACAATCCCCCATCCTCATGGAGCATCATTTCAGCAGGGCAGAGAAACAGGAAACACCTAATGATAAAATAAATTAGTTACAGTCAAGATGAGCAGTCAAAGGAAAAGTGCATGAACCACCAGAACTTGTGACAGAGCCCCAGCTCTCTGAGGGCTCAGGGATGTGGTTTTGGTTTGCTGACTGAAGGGTGAGGACACATACCAGATGAACCTGGTGGAGGCCTTTGGGATCAGCCTGTGGGGAGGCCCTGAGCTGTGAAGGTATAAAGGCAGACTGAGGGTGCTTGGCATGAGAGAGCCAGGGTGATGGAGCTGAGGAGGGCAGGGACCGGATCTTGCCAGATTGTGTGCCATGGGGTGGCTGTAGGTCACTTCCACTTTGTCAGTTTTCACCTGCTACCCATCCCACTCTACCTCCAAAGGCAGGAAGTCAGACCATCTCTTGCCTGTAAAATGGGAGAAATACTTGCAAAGAGAAGCCTGTGACCAGGGGCAGAGGTGGGTTTAGTGGAGTCTAAAGCTTATTGGGATTTGGAAGGAGAGTTTCTCTTGGGGAAAATCAAGTAACATTATGAATAGAAAGTAAGATGCGAGACTGCAGTGGGAGCATGTCAGTGAGGGCCCTTCAGCCCAAAGTTTCATTACCTTGGTGGTGAAGCCACCTTTTTTGTTTCTCCTCATTTATAACCTCAGAAAGCCTTCTACTTGCACCTGAGGTATTTGTGTAGACTTCACATCCGCTTCTTGTTTTCTCCTTAATTGAGATGGCAAATAAAGCACAAATGCCTTCTCTCAAAATCTTGGAAATTTGGCTCTCTTCTTGCCCCCAGTACTGTCCAAAAGAACGTGGGAATGTCCTCTTTCTGCCCGAGAGTTTCATGAGTTTTTTTTCCCCCACACTCAAGGCAGGGAATGTTGGCTGGGACACATTATTCTCTTGGAAATGTGACACAGAAATATGAATTTCCATAAGCAAAATTACTCTGTCTGTTGGGTCTAGACTGTTCTTTGGCCGGCACATTTGCTGGAGTCCACATGGATGCTCTGAGAAGCTGCCCGGACTTGTCCTTGGGGAGGAAAGCAGGTCACCTGGAACTGTGTTCTCTGTGTGTGTTGGAGGGGGATCCACACATATGAGGAGTGATGATGGGGAGGTTGAGTAGTGAATGTAGATGACACCTAAAAAGCAACCACAGGCTTTTCTCTCCAGAATCCTACTGAAGCGATTAGAGCAATGAACAATAATGAAGAGTCTCTGTCAGTGGACGCAGGCAGCCTGAAACATCAGAGAGGCTGAGAGCAGATGGAGGGAGGGATGGACAAGCCCACCGGGTCCCACAGAAAGAAGAAAACTCTTAACTCCTCCCCAGAGCCACTCCTGATTCCTGGCCACTCTGCACAGAGAAGCTCAGTTCAGGCACACACCACAAGCCCCCTGGAAAGATGTCCAGTTTGGCACAGTGAACATTGGGTCCCAGAACTAGGTGGGGTTTGGCCCTCAAGGCCCAGCCCTGTTAGAGAAAGGACACTCCATCTGGATAACTACCAGCTGCCCCACCGAGACAGGATCCCTTCAGCCTGTTGTGGTGCCCTCAGCCTCAGCATCTAATAATTGCCTTTGACTTTCCTGTTTGGAATTAAAATTATAACATGATCTCCTCACTCTGGCAGAACCCATCTCAAATACAGATTATCTGCCTCCCCAGAAGAGCAGAGGGACAGATCTGGACTGTAATCTAAGAGTTCTTTGTCTTGACTGGGTTATTATTCACTCCTATCTGAGAGCATTTGAAGATCTTCTCAAAGATGGGAAGAACACCTATTGGGTACCTTTCTTGAAAAAACTACTTGAAGTAGCACTTGAATCGCCTGAGAAATGAATCAGATAAGGGGTGCACTCTGTGGTCAAGGGCACCCCCAACTTGGGTTTCCGGGTTAACTGCTGAGGACCCCTCATTGTGGAGACAGCTGGCTCCCTGGAGGAGGGAGGCGGGGGGCGCGGGGCTTGTGGG
>SJXQ01000739.1:238034-401236 GCA_006408695.1 Aepyceros melampus | reverse complement strand
CAGCCATTCCCGCCAGACGGCTAGCACATTAACGCGAGACCGGAGAGCGTGACGGTTAGAGGTCGCTCTCCGCCAGTGGTCAGCAGGGCAGTGGTCCTCTAGGTGGAGAGCGCAGTAAGAGGTGGCCCTCAGCCTCCTGGGCCTCCAGCCCTCTGGACTCAGGCAGCAGGTGAGCTGGACCCTGGGAACAGGCCGAGGGCTGTGTCCTGTGGGCTACAGAGCCATTGCCATGGCCACCCATTGGCCTTGGTCCAGGCCTGGAGGAGGTGGTGAGCCTCTCCCCACCCCCACCTCACAGTCTAACGGTGGTGGGCGTCCCCATGGGTCAAGGTCTGAGGAACCGGCCCCCATTTGAGTGGCCTGAGGACCCTGAGGGCCCTGAGGGCTGAGGAATCCGGCCCCATTTGAGTGGCCTGAGGACCCTGAGGGCTGCTGGGTGCTGGGCGCCTGGCTCCCTCAGGGATGACAGCCAGAGGGGTCTGGGGAACCATCTGTGAGGGCGTCTTGGGCTGAGATCCACCTTCTCAGCTGGGCTGGGCACTGGTGGGACAACATGGGCTGGGGGCTGGACCAGTGCTCCAGGCAGGGGGACAGGCCTGCTTGGGGACCCCTCCTCATAGTCAGGCCTGGCCCTCGGAGGTTAGACTTGGAAATTGAGCCTTGGGACCTTGACAGAGAATAACATTGATTCTAGTGGAGGGTTGTGAGAACATGGTGAGCTGACCTCAGGAAGAAGTTTGTGACAGCTGACCTCACCTCTCCTTCACCTTTCCTCTAAAACAGCTTTGCTGAGAACTTCTGGGGAGTTCAAGAGGTATTAAGGCGTGACCACCTGTCCTCTTGCTTGGCTCTGTATGAAGCCTTTCTCTGCTCCAAACTCCAATGTTTCGGTATTGTTTGGGTTCGGTCCCAGTGCTCAAGTCTGGGGACACAGACGTGTGTTTGGTTACAGGCTCACGGGAAGAATTCCCGCTGATTTGGAAGGAAGTGATTGGTTGTTATTTACTCATTTGCCGCTAACTCCTGTTCCTACCCTTCCTCTCGTGTCTCCCTCACAGACCGTGTTTGAAAGGAATTGCCGATCCGAGGACTGTGCTGCCGACCTGCAGCTGCAGGGTCACCTGTTACTCTCTAGGTGAGCTGTGCCCCCTTCTCCACCTTGTTCTAAGAAGCTCTGGCTCCAGGCTCAAAGTCTATATGTGCAGATTTCCCCACTGAAGAGGGTGGGTTTAAAATGAATAGTTGTAGTATAAGAAAATTATATTATACTGTAATTTTAACAACAGCTATTATTTTTTTGAGGGGGGATGGTTTGGGTTTGGTTTTGTTTACAGTCTCACAAATCTCACAATTGGAATTTTAATGTCTAATTTTCCTGAGTATTTTTGATGTGTGTATGTTGGGAGGTATATTTTAGGTTTACTCATTGTATAAAGTTGAACCATGTGAAATGGCCAATATTTAACTGTGTGAGACAACCCATATGATCCAGTTTATTACTATTAAAGGTTCTTTTTATTTTTCTCACTTAAAGCATCTGCTTTAACAATAAGTAATGGTTCTGTGACAGGAGGGGATAGAGGAGAGGTGCAGCTGTCCTGATGAGGGGACAGATGGCCTCTCTCCTGGAGCAGGGCTTCATTCCACAGGACGTGAGCCCCCTGCTAAAGGTGAACCTTCTGTAAAGGCCTTCCTGTTTTCTCTCTGTCCGCCTTTTATTTCGGTCATCTTTTAGGATGAAGACACTGGTCCTGAGTCATTAAGCCACATCAGAGAATGGGTTCCTTTTGAGACAATTCGTTCTGAGAAAGTTTTAACTTCCATACTAATTATTACCATTTCTCAACAGTAGTCATTGGTGTTGATAGGTATCCTCTGAAATCCATACTGTATGCCTCAGATGTGAGAGTTAAGTTTAGGGGGAGTGAAAGAAATATCCAATCATGAACCAGTAACTGCACTAGATACTTTTAATTCTGTTGACAAATAATCTACTATTCATCAAAGGAAAGTAATACTAAGATAATTCTTCATTTGTTTGCATTTATCAGGGGAAAGGTGATGTAAACCACCTCCCCAAACACACACACACACTCCTCCAAACCTCTTAAATTATTAATTGACATTACTTTTACTTAGAACTTAGTGTAGTACATTAAAGTAATACATGTTTTGCCAAGCTTAGAAAATTTTTTCAGTCTGATAAGTGGATATTGGATATTTTTTTTTCAGTGAATTGCACAAAGTGAAAGGTCTGACTTTATTTTTTAAATATAAATTTATTTCTTTTAATTGGAGGCTAATTATTTTACCTTATTGTATTGGTTTTGCCATACATCACCATGAATCCACCACGAGTGTACACGTGTTCCCCATCCTGAACCCTCCTCCCACCTCCCTCCCTGTACCATCCCTCTGGGTCATGCCAGTGCACCAGCCTCGAGCATCCTGTATCCTGCATTGAACCTGGACTGGCAATGTGTTTTATATATGATATTATACATATTTCAATGCCATTCTCCCAAATCATCCCACCCTCTCCCTCTCCCACAGAGTCCAAAGACTGTTCTATACATCTGTGTCTCTTTTGCTGTCTCGCATACGGGGTTATCGTTACCATCTTCCTAAATTCCATATATATGCGTTAGTATACTGTATTAGGGTTTTTCTTTCTGGCTTACTTCACTCTGTATAACCGGCTCCAGTTTCATCCACCTCATTAGAACTGATTCAAATGGCTGCGGAGGGGGCAATGGCACCCTACTCCAGTACTCTTGCCTGGAAAATCCCATGGACGGAGGAGCCTGGTGGGCTGCAGTTCATGGGGTCGCCAAGAGTCGGACACGACTGAGCGACTTAACTTTCACTTTTCACTTTCACGCATTGGAGAAGGAAATGGCAACCCACTCCAGTGTTCTTGCCTGGAGAATCCCAGGGTTGGGGGAGCCTGGTGGGCTGCCGTCTCTGGGGTCGCACAGAGTCAGACACGACTGAAGCGACTTAGCAGCAGCAGCAGCAGCAATACTCCGTTGTGTATATGTACCACAGCTTTCTTATCCATTCGTCTGCTGATGGACATTTGCTTCCATGTCCTGGCTATTATAAACTGCTGCGATGAACATTGGGGTTACCTGTGTCTCTTTCAATTCTGGTTTCCTCGGTGTATATGCCCAGCAGTGGGATTGCTGGTCATAAAGCAGTTCTATTTCCAGTTTTTTAAGGAATCTCCACAGTTTTCCATAGTGGCTGTACTAGTTTGCCTTCCCACCAACAGTGTGGGAGGCTTCCCTTTTCTCCACACCCTCTCTAGCATTTATTGCTTGTAGACTTTTGGATAGCAGCCATTCTGACTGGCGTGAAATGGTACCTCATTGTGGTTTTGATTTGCATTTCTCTGATAATGAGTATGTTGAGCATCTTTTCATGTGTTTGTTAGCCATTCGTATGTCTTCTTTGGAGAAATGTCTATTTAGTTCTTTGGCCCATTTTTTGATTGGGTCATTTATTTTTCTGGAGTTGAGCTGCATAAGCTGCTTGTATATTTTTGAGATTAGTTGTTTGTCAGTTGCTTCATTTGCTATTATTTTCTCCCATTCAGAAGGCTGTCTTTTCACCTTGCTTATAGTTTCCTTTGTTGTGCAGAAGCTTTTAATTTTAATTAGATCCCATTTGTTTATTTTTGCTTTTATTTCCAGTATTCTGGGAGGTGGATCATAGAGGATCCTGCTGTGATTTATGTCGGAGAGTGTTTTGCCTATGTTCTCCTCTAGGAGTTTTATAGTTTCTGGTCTTATGTTTAGATCTTTAATCCATTTTGAGTTTATTTTTGTGTGTGGTGTTAGAAAGTGTTCTAGTTTCATTCTTTAACAAGGTTGACCAGTTTTCCCAGCACCACTTGTTAAAGAGATTGTCTTTTCTCCATTGTATATTCTTGCCTCCTTTGTCAAAGATAAGGTGTCCATAGGTGCGTGGATTTATCTCTGAACTTTCTATTTTGTTCCATTGATCTATATTTCTGTCTTTGTGCCAGTATCATACTGTCTTGATGACTGTGACTTTGTTTAACAGTAAGAAGGACCTTCTGGAACCTAAGAGAGAAACCAATTCTACGGATGGTTCATAAGTTATCAGATAGCAACTTTTAGTTTTAGAAAAGTCTTTCAAAAAGTATTTTAGGGGAAAAGGAATATGAAACAAAAATATATGGATTTTTTTTATCTTGAGGCAGCTTATATATAGTGGACATTTATTTTAGATCACTGAAAACTTCATGGGGTGGGAAAATGTTCACTTGCTCTCAGTTTAATGCTAGAAAAATTCTGGTGTTCTTGCTCCCTGTCAGTGCATGGTCAAATCCATCTCTGTTACACTGTGCTCTTCATATGTTAAGAAGTAAAACCCAAGGCTCGTGGTCATTATCCTTAAAGTGTCTCTGTTGCCCAACCTTGGCCTCCCAGTATTGGTCAGAATTGGATCTGCTCTCTCGGCCCAGTTACCAATAATACTAGAACAACTGGTGTGGTTGGCCAGGACCCAAACTTCCATATGTATCAGCTAGATAGAACCACAGAAAAGTACTATATAACAAACCAGTCAAAACTCTGGCTTAAAATCATTTTTTTTCTCCTGGATCTGTAGGTCGACAGGGTTGGCTGGTCCTGGCTTGATTTAGCTGGATCCTGGTTGACTTGCTTATGAATTTGGGGTTCAACAGAGGGGAGGGGATCTCCACTAGGCTCAAGTGACTCAATTCGGCTCTACTTCATGTGTCTTTCACCATCCTGCTGGAACCAATGGCCTAGACTCAGTATATTCTTCTCATGGCATGGCACCAGTATAAAAGGGCAAGCAGAAACATGCAATAACTCTCAAGGCATAGGCTTACAACTGGTGTATTCTTAACTTCAGCCTTATTCTAATGGTCACAGCAAGTCATGTGCCCAAACTCAAAATCAAGGAACTAGAAGTTATGCTTTGCCTTTTCAGTGAGAAGAACTACAGTCACATAGCAAAGGAGACAAATTTAGAGAGGGGTGAAAAATTGGAACCATAATGCAATCTATTCTGCTACATAAAGAGCAGGATCACTCTGTTGCTTTCCTGGTACCTTATAGTTTTGGGGACTATTTCAGCCTTTCTTGTAGTTCCATCTTCCTACAACTCATACACAATACCTAGAGATCGGGGGAGGAGATTTTTTCAAATCTCTGAAGCAGTAACTTTGGACCAAATCGCTGAGCCTCTCCCTCGGATGAGTTATTTCCCAAAAGGCCCCTTGGTCTCTCAAAATGGCCTTTTGGCGGGATCCCCCATTAAACAAACCTTCATTATACTCTTGGGCCCATAGTTGCCCCCAAGGGAGCCATCAGAGAAACATTAACTGGTAATTGGATGAGTAGAGATACAAAACCAAGCCCAGGGTTTCAGTTACTTTGAATTTCACCAGATCTTGTGCAGAGCCAGGCACAGAGAGAGAGAAGGTGTAATCAGTAAACTGCGTATGGAAGCCAAGGTCTGAATTGGGTTGACAAATACTCAGTGGCTTGAACTAGAAGTGAGCTGATTTGGTTATCATTATTGATTTGTTATTGCCTGGGATGGGGTGTACATTCCTTCATTGTTCAAATTAGGGAAGAAATGTGGGCCCTGCTCTCCCAGGGTACCCAGTGTGGGTGGGAGAGGACAGCTGGGTGCTGTCAGTGCCTAGTTAGTGCCAGGAGAGGGATAGATGGGTCATCATGGGGCCCTGGAGTAGCTTCCAAGAGAAGGAATCAAGGGGAATGCCTCCAGGCGTTCTGAGCAGAGGGCAAAGATGAGCAGAGGCACAGAGGCTGGAAGGCAGGCTTGCCATGCAGAGCTGCAGGCGTCTGGTGATCAGGAGATATTTTCGGCCTGAGCTCCTCTGCTGTAAACATCTTTGCCACAAGTGTTTTTGCTGCAAATGTTTTCACCATGTAACTAATTGATTGTAAGGCAATTCTCCTGTAAAGAGAAAAAATAAAAGAGCATCATTAAATAGGACATAGTGGAACATTGAAAATGAGTAATGAAAATTAAAAGACTATTGCAAAATACAGAATATTTGAATATGTTTAAAATGTGATTCATTTTCCTGTTGAGCATTGCACTTTTTCTTTTCTGTTAAGATTTCTTTCTCATACAAATTGTGAAATTATTTGTTCTAGCTCTGTGAAAAACACTGCTGGTATCTTGATAGGAATTGCATTGAATCTGTAGATTGCTTTGGGTAGTATACTCATTTTCACTATATTGATTCTTCTGATCCATGAACATGGTATATTTCTCCATCTATTAGTGTCCTCTTTGATTTCTTTCGTCAGCAGCTTATGCAGCTCAACTCCAGAAAAATAAATGACCCAATCAAAAAATGGGCCAAAGAACTAAATAGACATTTCTCCAAAGAAGACATACGAATGGCTAACAAACACATGAAAAGATGCTCAACATCACTCATTATCAGAGAAATGCAAATCAAAACCACAATGAGGTACCATTTCACACCAGTCAGAATGGCTGCGATCCAAAAGTCAACAAGCAATAAATGCTGGAGAGGGTGTGGAGAAAAGGGAACCCTCTTACACTGTTGGTGGGAATGCAAATTAGTACAGCCACTATGGAGAACAGTGTGGAGATTCCTTAAAAAATTGCAAATAGAACTGCCTTATGATCCAGCGATCCCACTGCTGGGAATACACACCAAGGAAACCAGAATTGAAAGAGACACGTGTACCCCAATGTTCATTGCGGCACTGTTTATAATAGCCAGGACATGGAAGCAACCTAGATGTCCATCAGCAGATGAATGGATAAGAAAGCTGTGGTACATATACACAATGGAGTATTACTCAGCTATTAAAAAGAATACATTTGAATCAGTTCTAATGAGGTGGATGACGCTGGAGCCGATTATACAGAGTGAAGTAAGCCAGAAAGAAAAACACCAATACAGTATACTTACACATATATATGGAATTTAGAAAGATGGTAATGATAAACCTGTACGCAAGACAGCAAAAGAGACACAGATGTATAGAACGGCCTTTTGGACTCTGTGGGAGAGGGAGAGGGTAGGATGGGTTGGCAGAGTGGCAGTGTAACATGTGTGATATCATAAGTGAAACGAATCGCCAGGCCAGGTTTGATGCAGGATGCAGGATGCTTGGGACTGATGCACGGGGATAATCCAGAGAGAGGGTGTGGGGCGGGAGAGGGGAGGTGGGGGTCGGGATTGGGAGTTCATGTATACTCGTGGCTGATTCATGTCAATGTATAGCAAAATGAATACAGTATTGTAAAGCAAAACAAACTAAAAAAATAAAAATTAAAAAAAAAAAAAAAAAAAGATTTCTTTCTCCATTTAGAGAGGCTTCTGTTTCCAAATACTCAGATACACATTTGTAACTGAACTTTGTATTGTATTGTGAAAGCCTCTACACTGTTGTGTGTTCCTGGCATCTTGTCACATGTTCACTGATAGACTTTCCAAAGCTCTATGGGAAATGTGGGCTCAACTCTGTACCTTCCAATCATCGAAGGATTTGCAAACTGATACATTTTCATTTTCTAGTGTAATAGGCAATCCAGCTTTACCCTTTCTTGTTTCATACTTCCAGTAAGTTTTATCACCATGTTTCCTATCAAGTCAACTTATATAGTTGTTATCATCTACCACATTAAGACTGCCTGTATCCTTGTCACTTTATAGAGCAGTATAAATGCTAAGATTTACATGATGTAAATCAACTAATTCTTTTATCTTTTATGGAAAAGTTGCCTTGTGACAAGTTAATTATCTGGCAGAAAAATATTTGCCACAAAAATGCTTGTGATAAAGGCACAAGTTTGTGCCTCAAACCTTAGTTTGTGGCCAAAATACTGAACACTGGTCAGGAGGACACAGGAAGATGTAAGAGAGAGAAAGAGAGAGAAGCACCAGATTGTGACACACCTCTATGAGTTTAGATTTCGTCTTACAGCCAGTGGGGGTGTAGCAGAATAATAGCATAAATGCATTTAACCTAATAGGAATGCAGGTGGACACACCAAAGGGGTGGGGAGAGAGGGATAGGGGGAGAGAAAGGGGCAAGGGCAAGGGGACGGAGGGCCTGTGGGTCATTGGGTTCTCTGTTCCACTGAGAGAAAGTGTGTCCAGCCTGACTTTTGAGTCAGCTACTCTCCCATGCGAAGAGCCGACTCATTGGAAAAGACTCTGCTGCTGGGAAAGATTGAAGGCAAAAAGAGAAGGGGGCAGCAAAGGATGGGATGGTTAGATAGCATCACCGACTCAGTGGACCTGAATCTGAGCAAACTCCAGGGATAGTGAAGGACGGAGGAGCCTGGCATGCTGCAGTTCATAGAGTCACAAAGAGTCAGACACAACTTAGTGACTGAACAACAGCTCTCCCATCCTCTCAGTCATGCTGGCTCAGGTCCCTGGACATCACCTTGGTCTCAGTGCAGGAGCACCTAGACAGGGTTAGGCTTATGAGAGATGTTTATCTCCATCATGGTGCCTCCCCAAGGGTTTCCAGGGGCCAGTTTCAACAAAATTTTTGCCTTTTGTGCTATCTTTAGAGCCTAGCTCTCCTATTAGCTGTGATCCACTATATTATAAGGTTGAAGCCAAGGGATAACAAAGAAAAGTTCCTCTGATAACTGGGTAGACAGCACAGTGCAAGGTGTTGTGGGAAGCAGCCAAAAACCCATAGACTGAGGAGTCTTTGTTTTGAAAAAAGAGAGAAAGACATCTGGGAGTGATTGGGTCACCCCGAGTGGTCAGGGATCAAGCCAGGAAATGCTATCTGTAACTGGGACTCATGGATGTTTTTATTTTTCTCTCTAGAGAGCATGAATTCTGGCAGGCCTCTTGTCTCTTAAAACAATCAACTCTTCAATTAAGTCTACAATCTTTAATGATCTTGAGCCTTGTTCTAAAACAGGCCATTTCCAAAATGTCCAGGCATAAGGAGGAAGCTGTTTAGTTTCTTTAAATAGGACTAAAAATTCCATTTGTAAAATGATGCAACTATGTTTGATTTCTTTTGTCTGAATACTTATAGTACCTAAGAGTATATCACATGCGATTAAGAGAAAGAAAAGAGAAGTATACACTATGGCAGCTAAGTTAAAAGAATTTTTTTTTTATGTGTCTCATATGAGACCAGTGGAAATGTCAGTGCCTTCCGGCTAGGCAACTCCTATAATGAAAGAACTCTCAAGGGAAGTAAAAAGGCACAATGAGAATATTTATGAAGTTGGAAGAACCATCTAGTGACCACATATAATGGTCCTATGATTGACTGTAGCCTTAGTAATGCAATTATCTTGGTGGAGATGGGGACCAAGTGCATTTCCCTAAACCCTTGGCTGGGAGATTTTCATGGGTATCTCAGGTTTTCATGGGCATTTTCATGTCTATGGATAACCAGTCTTCAAGAGTAGGATCAATATACCCAGGATCATGGTGAAGGATGGGGTGGCCAATTAAGAGTTTGAAGTAAATTGTTTACCTTTTTTAAAATGGCAAAAAGACCAGAATCATCAACTGCATAGTATAGGGTAGAGGAGAAAGCAATGGCACCCTACTCCAGTACTCTTGCCTGGAATATCCCATGGACGGAGGAGCCTGGTGGGCTGCAGTCCAGGGGGTCGCTAAGAGTTGGACACGACTGAGCGACTTCACTTTCACTTTTCACTTTTGTGATTTGGAGAAGGAGGTGGCAACCCACTCCAGTATTCTTGCTTGGAGAATCCCAGGGACAGCGGAGCCTGGTGGGCTGCCATCTATGGGGTTGCACATAGTCAGACACAACTGGAGCGACTTAGCAGCAGCAGCAGCATTGTCTTCTTATATGAAAGGGAAGACACTCCTGTTTATTGGGTTCCTACCATGTACTAGCTTCCCTATAGTGTTCTCTGCAGTATCTTACCAGTTGCACAACCTCAGGAAAGTTGCATCACACCTCTGCCTCTGTTTTCTTATCTGTAAAATGGGAGTATAATAGCACCATCTTGCAAAGTTGTTTTGAGTAGTTAGTGAGTTAAAACATATTTAATTGCTTCTGAAAGCTTGGCATTATAGCAGACTGAGAGCAGATAGCTCTCAGTCAATGAGAGCTATCATTATTATTTTGTTTAATCTGGTCAATGACATTGAGAAGTAAATATTATTACACTTTTTTTTGGTGGGGAGGATGCAGAGGCTTGGGGAGGCAAGTTACTTATTCAAGGGCTCACAGTGGTCAGGGTGGAGGTGATCTAAGCTAGAAATGTCCAGTTCTGCATCTTGCTCTCTTCCTGTGCACTGGCCTCAGTTGCTGTTGGGTGTCATAATCAGCTGATTCTGGACAAGAAGGACCAGGCTGGGGAGCTGGGAATAAAGCTTCCTTTGTGTAGAAAGCCCCAATTCAGAAAGGAGGTGGATGGGTGAAAAAAATGTATCCTCAAAGATCCCTCCTGTCCATCCAGTCATGCTCCCCATGTGATGTCTGACATGTGAGGTGCTGTTCAAAAGCTTTTCTCCCCAGATACCACAGACACCAGTTCTCTTGGGTCCAAATGATGGTTTAAGCATCAAGTCAGGATATTCTTAATATGTATAGGCTGGATTTTTCTCTCATTGTTACTGCTTTGTAAAGGAAGATGAATAGGACTGATCAGAATCCTGGAAAACTTTGGCCCTTGCCAGAATATTAGCCTTGTGATTCAGTGTTTTTTCCCCTTCACCGTCTGCCCAAGATGTGGGACCAAAAAAGTGCAGAAGAAGTTTGTTGATTGAGAGCAGCTGGCTTTTGTAGTGGCTGTTTCTAGAATCTCTGGAAACAGGAATGGTTTTTTCCAGTGGTATGTTCTTGAAAGAAAGGTGAAATGCTCCGATGAAAAGAACCTTTTGAATGAGAATAGAAGGATTCCTCATCTGTACTCTTCTCTTCTCCCTCCTCTGATAGGGGTTCTCTGAGGAGGCAGTAGGTATCTCCCCCACATTTCAGGACCACATCAAGATGAATAGGCTTGTGGGTGATCCTTCTGTTATAGTTACCAAGGCAAAGGGTGAGATATAACCCCCTAGGAAGGGGATGAACAGAGTAAGGCAAACAAAGAGACATTTACACACTGGAAGAGGTAGTGAAGGGTGCAGTTTTGCAGAATACGTCTACTCACCTGATAAGAGGTGATAAACTGCTGATACATTCACCTACATGGCAGATATCAATGGAGTACTTACCATGGATGTACCAGGCTTGGTGGAAACAAATATAAACTACTGCATCATGATGCTGTTGATCTAGAAGGGGAAACACACATGAAAACAGTAATTGTAATTCACTGTGGTTGTTATCATCATAGGAACATGAGGGAATTCCCTGGAAGCACAAGGAAAGGGCCCTCCACCCTATCTGAGTTTGAGTCCTCTCTCAAGCAGACCCTCAGGCAAGGATTTGGGTGCAGGGAGAAGTGCAGGGAACAAAAGTAGAGGAGTAAAGAAACTTAGAGGGAAGCGTACTATTAAGGGTGCACTATACACCAGTGTATCAGTTATTGCTGTGTAAGAAATCACCCCAAACTTCATGCCTTGGGGAAAAACACCATTTATTCAGCTCCAGATTCTGTGACTCAGCTGTTTGGGTCTTCTGGTCTCATGGGCTTCCATATGGACCTGTGGCCAACTTCAGGTTGGCTAGGTGTTGCTGTTGGGGGCAGGGAAGGGGGTCCAAAAACTAGAACACAGTCCACAAGATCTCATGAGGTCTGTCACAAAACTGGTCTGTACTCACTTTTTGCCACATTCTGTTAGCTGAAGCAAAATCACACACAGGGCCAGCCAGATTCAAGGGATGGGGAAATAAACTCTGCTTCCTGATGGGAGGATCTGTGTGTCAGAAGACAAAGGATGTGAATAAAGAGGCTACCAGTTAGCCCATCATACCCAGGTGGCACAGGGGATATTGGATCTTCATCCTGCAGGGAAACACTGGGAAACGATGGGAAATGCACAGCTTAAAATGATTGCCTCTGAGGGGTAAAGGGGATGGGTTGTTTGTACATCAGCTATGGAGAGTCGTTGGTTGAAAGCTACTCTAGCCTTGGGAGGGCCCTTCTAGCCTGTGACAGACAGCAGCCGTGTTCTCAGCCAGAAAGGTTCAGACCCTGGCACCTGGAAATCAACAGGGACATTCGAAAAAGTCTCACGGGGGTGATAGGGGCATAGACGGTATCTGTTGCACCCAGTTTCTCAAAGAATCTCAGTTGATGAATTCATTCTGGAAATTTCCAGTGAGAGTATCAAAAATCACTTTTTGACACCGAAGCTTCTCTCCACTGTCTTCCCGGGAATGCTTTCCTTCCACGTCCATACTCCTGACTTTCTTTGTCACTGTGGTAAGTTGATTTCCTGTTGTGTTTGCCACATCTCAGTGTCTGTTGTCCCTTCTCTCCCAAGCATCACCACGCTTTGCCCACCTGCTGAAGGGAATTTGCCTGTAGGGAATACCCGTAAGTCAAGTACAGGGCTGGGCACTTTGTCCCCCATTTTCCTGAGGACAGCAGAAACGGCAGGTGAGGAAAGTGTCCGCAGCACATGTTGTGCAGAGAGAATCTGACCTCTGCCTGGTCCGTCATCCGGGAGGGACCTGGGTGGAGCTAGGCCACACAGCTGCACAGTTTTGCAGACCTGACTGCAGCCCGACTCGGGAGAAGCACAGACGGCTGGCAACTCCACTGTCCTACAAAGTAACTCGGACAGGGTGGAAACAAGCCCAGCTCGCTGTTTATTTGTGGTTAGTGATTCTCATGGATAGAATAGTATTTCAGCAGCAGAACAAGAAGCTGGTGGGCAGGGATTTGAGTCACTTTTCTGAGGTTAGAAAGAAAGTTCAGTGGAGTAGCAAAAGAAGAAAAAAAGCCCCGGTGGAGGTTCCTGAGGCCAAGTCCAGTGTTCTGTGGCCTCTGACTTAAACAGCCGTGGCGGCCTGGGGAGCCTGGCCTGGCTCTTGCTCTCACAGTGCCATGCTGCTAACCAGGTGGGAAATACCTTCCTGTCTCCAGGAGGATCTGATTTGCAGCTTCCTAAAGAGTGGACCAGCCTTGGTGTGAGGCCCTACCACACTTAAGCAGCAGCGATCCATTCCAATGAATATCAGGTTTCAGGGACAGCCCTCCCCCTGCTGAGCAGACACTGACTGAGATTTTCCATCTGGATGGTAAGAGGATGGGGAATCCATAGAGGAGCCTTGAAGACAGAGCTGAGGGGTAACCATGGCAACCATAGAAGAGGCTGGGACCAGGCTCATAGCTCCCTCTCCAGCCACCTGGGAAGGCTGGACCTGTCTCACAGGAGTACCTAATAAAATATTATTTTTTATTTTTTAATTTTTATTTTTGCTGATATTTTCCTTGGCTTCCAAATAGGGCCAACCATCAGAGGTTTATGTATAAGCATCTTTCCAGCAGGGCCAAAATCATATGACTGTCATTTTCCTCCACTGGACACTCAACCTAAGAAAAAGATTTATCAAAAGAATGTAGCAACTGGATTCCTCACTTCTGTCAGATTTTTTTTTTTTTTGCTAAGATTTTACAGTTTATTCTGTGTGACTGTGGTATTGGTCTCTTGCCACAAGCACTAGACTCACCCATCCCGGGGCAGACTTAGTTACTGGAAGAAAAGCCAAATTCCGCAGATGCACAGTTGTTTTGTTTTCTGAAGTAAACCTACCCCTGCATATATTTTTCTTGCACACGCCCTCTTATTAACATCTCTCCAACGTTCATTGTATCCGACTGAGTGACTGGGCATGCACACAAGTTTGTTCTGAGCCACCTGATACAACCTTAGGCGAATCAGAAAGTGACCCTGCTTCTCTTGGCAGAAGGAAGACAAAGGCCACTTTAGCTTTCTTCCTAAGAGTAACCTCCCTCCAGAGCCAAGGTGATAGACAGGCTTGGGTAGATCATGAGCTGTCCGTACATTACAGGTAAAGACCTTCTAGATTTTATGAGTCTTTCTCCTTGACTCCATTCCAGATTATCTTGACCCAAAAATGACAAGGCTGGGAAAAGGCTGTCACAAACCCCTTTAAGAGTGCAGGTGCCATTAAGTGTTGGCTGCCAAGGGCTCACAGCTGCCCCTCCTCTGATCTGGAGAAGGGCTCTTGCTTCATGGGGGTCACCTTGCCTGGGAGGTTACACCCACCCTGGGCAACCCTAGCCATTGATTGGCTGATTTAGGGTACAAAAAGCCAGGCTTTTGCCTCAAGTACTGGTATTTCTAGGCTGTGTTTTGTGCTCCAGAGCCCCCTGTGAATAAGGGTCAAGGCTATACTCTACCCAAGACCACTTGCTTCCAGTGGCACCCCCCACAACAACCTGAATTCTTGCTGCCAGAGAACTCCACCTAAGATGCTGGAGAACTCACACCTCACAGTTTGTTCCTTCTTAGATCTGGCCAGAAGTCTCCTTTTCAGAACTGTGGGTTTCAAAAGGAAGCCAAATTCAATGTTTATCAGATATGAGCAGGGGAAAACGGTTGCTGGTGGGCTTTTATCTGCCTTCTTGGAATTGGAGGGTTTCTGAATTTTTAAAAACCAAGCCTGTGGGGTGATGGATAGAAGGTCCCCGTAGGGGGTGAGTGGGACTTTGAGTCTTTTAGGATTACTTCTGGTTGTTTCTTCCCCCAGGACTTTGTTTTTAAAGAGAACTATCCAGACACTGGGATAAAGGAGAGGGGCCCCCTGTGAGAGATGGCTTTCACTGCAAAATACCCTCCCAGTGGGAGCCAAGGGCAGATACAATCCTCAGGGCATGAGAGATGCATGATATTCAGGTGGTGTGAGCAGCCTTTTCCCCTGTTTTTTTAAGAGTGTTTTCTGTGATAATGAGATTTGAACAAGAGGTGAATGCCATTGTTTTAAGTCCACAATTGTATTCCTTCAAGAAAAAAAGGTTTTTTTAAGTTTTCATTTTTTTTTTCTGGGAGAAAATTATCATTTGTGTGAAAGAACACAATCTATCTAACTTCCTGAGCCAAGAAGGAGAAAATTCTCATTTACACACCTCTCCGTCCAGCCTCCCCAGGTTCGTCAGTTTTAAAAATGGCTCATGGTTAGTCCCAGGACAGAAGGATTATGGTGAAGGAAACCAACAGCAGTTACAAATCTCTTATCCTACACTTTTCAGAAATGCACTTCTTTTCCTCCCTGCGTCAGAGGCTGAGCATGCTATCCATCTCTCCCTCCACCCGACCTTTCGTCATCACTGGTGACTCCTCAGCACTGAGTCAGTCCCTCCCTCTCATCTGCCATAGGACAGAGGTTCCTAATCTGGCCTAAATCCCTTGGTGGTCTGTGCATAGAATTCATGGGGTCTGTGAACTTAGATAGGAAAACAGTCACAGCTTAATTTTCATTTAACTTCAGAGTAAAATTTAGCATCACGGTGAAGTTTAGCATCGTAGTCAATTATGAATGTAGACACAAAGCAGAGTCATATTAGCAGGACCTGTGACTGTCACATATAGAAATCACTGATGTTTTTATATGGAGTTTCAGTGTTGAAGGTATTTCAATGTATCATTCACATTCATCCCCATGTCAAAGTTATGGAAGCAGCATGATCCACCCTAAACCTTATTATTCAGTGTTATCTTGAAAAGAACACATATTCACAAGCCACATATTTTTAAACAAAATTATCACTACATTTTTATATAGCTAGTTTCTTTGTAACTCTGTTTTTCATATTATGCATTTAAAAACATTTTGAGAAGGGGTCTATTCAATTCACTAGATTGCCAAGAGTATTTGGTGACACAAAAACAGTTTAAAAACCCGAATTCTAGAAGTTTTCCCTGATTTGGGGGAAAGAAACAAACATTTTGCTTACTGGAATAGACAAAAGATTTTTATTATAAGACTTTTTTACAAAAGACTATTATAAGGCTGGTGTCATGTTACATTTCCATTTTTCTAATGTGAGACTGATCTTAGATGCCACTGGAGAAAGTGTTTGCCTGACCCTGTATCTCCCAGCATCTGCAATACCCTGGTGATGAAGTAAATTCCTCAAAGCATTCATTCCTTGTTTGAGTTTGTTAAAGACACAGCTGACTGTCTCTTACAGCTTAGATGAGCTCTAGAAAACCAACACTTCAGGTCCAAAGCAGAAAACCTGGGCATCGTGGTGAATGTGGCAGCCACTTTGTGGATGCATGGACATTTGTGGTTGTTTGAAGTGCTGGACCTGTTGTGTCTATTCTTGTTTCTACCTTTGGGGACCCAGGTGGAAAGAGCCACTTTCCTCTGGTCCTTGAGACTGCTTACCTCACAGGAAGAAGGTTCCAAATCCAAGTAGACTTGTAATTTCAATATGCTTTATTGTCTGTGACCATTTACATCCTCTCTTTGGTTCTTGAGCCAGAAACAGGGAAAAATGATGGCCATTAAGAATTACTCATGGAGGGACTGTGGTAGCCCTGCTGACTTGGACTGTCTTGAGTGTCTGGCCTGCCAGTGACCGTGAAATGTAGGTCCGCTGTTTGCATTTTGAATGTGTGGTGGCCGGGTTTGACGGGCGGCGTGTGTGGCACAGGGTGGCACTGGGCCACTGCTAGTCAGGTCATCCATCACCACACACCATCCCCACCATGACATCAGACCTCTGGGCAGCCCACAAATTTGGGGAATTCCTCTGCCCCCCAAAGTATTCTTTGTCTTTAATCCAGTTGTTACAGTGAGTGAACCTGATTTGTTCCAGATGTTGTAAGATTTAGTGATTCCGGAAACTACTCCTCAAGTCAAGGCTGATGAGGATTTGAATTCCTCTGTTTGCTGGGAACGAGCAGTTCTTTTCACAGTTAAGCAGATGGGGCAGGAGGAGGGAGCCTACGCTGCTTGAAGGGACAAGGCGGGCCCTTGGGCTTCTCAGGTTTGCCTCGTTAATAAGAAAGTAGCCTTTGAAGCAAATACTGATTCTATAACTAAATGAGTTATTAAATGAGCCAAAGTTGAGGCCACATTGATGCTAGCAAAGTCAGTGAGGATATAGATGTATTATTTATTTTTCAAAGTAACACGTATTTACGTGGATGATCTGAATGTTCCTAGGGAAACTGCTGATTTAGCTCAGCTCACCTTAGTAAATACTTTTAACTTAGTTTAATGAGCATAAAACCATCCTAAGGGTGTGTGTATGCGGGAGATACAGATATTTCTGGTTTCATATAAATGGTTTTCAAAGCAGAAACTTTCTCCCAGGAGTCACTTCCCTGACCCACTGTAAGCTTTAGTTGACATGCCTTACAGAGGTGCCCTGTGATCTCTGGAGTTAATAGCCATGCGGGCCTGTTTTGCATGATTAGAAGGGATTCATAAAGCATGGCAAGACATGAATCACATCTCAAACTGTATGCATAGTAGCCCACTGTTAGAGAATGTTACAACCTACACCCATAGAGATAGCATATTCTGTTTAACAGAGTATTATTATTGGTTTATGCATATTTTAAGGACACAAGCAATTAAATATTAAAGCTTCTTAAAGTTATGGATTTAAAACAAAAGCTTTGTTGTTATTGTTCAGTCTGTAAGTCATCTCTGACTCTTTGTGATCCCAGGGGCTGCAGGACACCAGGCTCCTTTGTCCTCCACTGTCTCCTGGATTTTGCTCAGATTCATGTCCATTGAGTCAGTGATGCTATCCAGCCATCTCATCCTCTGCCACCCCCTTCTCCTCCTGCTGTCAATCTTTCCCAGCATCAGAGATTTTTTCAGTGAGTCAGCTCTTCGCATCAGATGGCCAAAGTATTAGAGCTTCAGCAACAGTCCTTCCAGTGAACATTCAGGGTTGATTTCCTTAGGATTGGCTGGTTTGATATCCTTATAGTCCAAGTTGTTTTATTTTTTAATTAATTTTTTTTATTGAAGGATAATTGCTTTACAGAATTTTGTTTTCTGTCAAACCTCAACATGAATCAGCCATAGATATACATATATCCCCTCCCTTTTGAACCTTCCTCCCATCTCCTGCCCCATCCCACCCCTCTAGGTTGATACAGAGCCCCTGTTTTGAGGGGCTAAGTTAAAAGTATTTACTAAGGTGAGCTGAGCTAAATCAGCAATTTCCCTAGCAACATTCAGATCATCCATGTAAATACGTGTAACTTTACATTATGTAAAATAGATAGCCAACAGGAATTTGCTGTATGGCTCCAGAAACTCAAATGTAATGTAAGTTTCCATGTTACTCTTTCGATACATCTCACCCTCTCCTCCCCTCTCCCTGTGTCCATAAGTCTGTTCTCTATGTCTGTTTCTCCATTCAGTTCAGTTCAGTCGCTCAGTCATGTCTGACTCTTTGTGATCCCATGAATCGCAGCACGCCAGGCCTCCCTGTCCATCACCAACTCCCAGAGTTCACTCAGACTCACGTCCATTGAGTCCGTGATGCCATCCAGCCATTGCATCCTTGGTCGTCCCCTTCTCCTCCTGCCCCCAATCCCTCCCAGCATCAGGGTCTTTTCCAATGAGTCAACTCTTCGCATAAGGTGCCCAAAGTACTGGAGCTTCAGTTTCAGCATCATTCCTTCCAAAGAAATCCCTGTGATGCCATCCAGCCATCTCATCCTCGGTCGTCCCTTTCTCCTCCTGCCCCCAATCCCTCCCAGCATCAGGGTCTTTTCCAATGAGTCAACTCTTCGCATAAGGTGCCCAAAGTACTGGAGCTTCAGTTTTAGCATCATTCCTTCCAAAGAAATCCCAGGGCTGATCTCCTTCAGAATGGACTGGCTGGATCTCCTTGCAGTCCAAGGGACTCTCAAGAGTCTTCTCCAACACCACAGTTCAAAAGCATCAATTCTTCTGCGCTCAGCCTTCTTCACAGTCCAACTCTCACATCCATACATGACCACAGGAAAAACCATAGCCTTGACTAGACGGACCTTAGTCGGCAAAGTAATGTCTCTGCTTTTGAATATGCTATGTAGGTTGGTCATAACTTTCCTTCCAAGGAGTAAGCGCCTTTTAATTTCATGGCTGCAGTCACCATCTGCAGTGATTTTGGAGCCCAAAAAAATAAAGTCTGACACTTTCCACCGTTTCCCCATCTATTTCCCATGAAGTGATGGGACCAGATGCCATGATCTTTGTTTTCTGAATGTTGAGCTTTAAGCCACCTTTTTTACTCTTCTCTTTCACTTTTATCAAGAGGCTCTTTAGTTCTTCTTCACTTTCTGCCATAAGGATGGTATCATCTGCATATCTGCTGTTAACTGATATTTCTCCCGGCAGTCTTGATTCCAGCTTGTGCTTCCTCCAGCCCAGCGTTTCTCATGATGTACTCTGCATAGAAGTTAAATAAGCAGGGTGGCAATATACAGCCTTGACGTGCTCCTTTTCCTATTTGGAACCAGTCATACGATGCCTGTCCTTTAATTACTAGCTTATTTCACTTATAATGTCCTCAAGGCTCACACATGTTGTAATGAGTGTAAGAATTTCCTTCCTTTTTTAGAAGACTTTTTAATTGGAGTATAGTTGATTTGCAATGTGGTGTCAGTTTCAGGTGTACAGCAAGTGGATCAGTGATACATATACGTATATCCACTCTCTTAGGTTCCTTTCCCATATAGGCCATTTCAGATCACTGTGTAGAGTTCCCTGTGCTATATAGTAGGTCCTTATTAGTTTCTATTTTATTTATAGCAATGTGTATACATTCAATCCCAACCTTCCAATTTATCCCTCCTTCCTTTCCCCCTAGTTTGTTTTCTGCATCTTGGATGATGTAGACATTTCTCCAAAGAAGACCTACAAATGACTAACAAGCACACTCACACTCAGGTCCATTATGTCGGTGATGCCATCCAGCCATCTCATCCTCTGTCATCCCCTCTTCCTCCTGCCCCCAATCCCTTCGAGCATCAGAGTCTTTTCCAGTGAGTCAACTCTTCGCATGAGGTGGCCAAAGTACTGGAGTTTCAGCTTTAGCATCATTCCTTCCAAAGAACACCCAGGGCTGATCTCCTTTAGAATGGACTGGTTGTATCTCCTTACAGTCCAAGGAACTCTCAAGAGTCTTCTCCAACACCACAGTTCAAAAGCATCAGTTCTTTGGTGCTCAGCTTTCTTCACAGTCCAACTCTCACATCCATACATGACCACTGGAAAAACCATAGCCTTGACTAGACGGACCTTTGTTGGCAAGTGAGAAATTCAAATCAAAACTACAATGAGGTAGTATCTCACACCGATCAGAATGGCCATCAACAAATCTACAAACAACATAAGTGCTGGAGAGGGTGTGGAGGAAAGGGAAACCTCTTGCACTGTTGATGGTAATGTACATTGGTACAGCCATTATGGAGAACAGTATAAAGGTTCCTTAAAAAACTAGAAATAAAATTACCATGCATGTGTGCATGCTAAGTTGTTTCAATCATGTCTGACTCCTTGCGACTGTATGGACTATAGCCCAACAGGCTCCTCAGTCCATGGGATTATCCAGGCAGGAATACTGGAGTGGGTTGCCATGCCCTCCTCCAGGGCATCTTCCAACCCAGAGCTCAAACTCACATCTCTTATGTCTCTGGCATTGGCAGGCAGGTTGTTTACCACTGATGCTACCTGGAAAGCCCCATAAAACTACCATATGACCCAGAAATCCCACTACTGGGCATATATCCAGGGGAAACCATAATTGAAAAAGATGCATGTACCCCAGTGTTCATTGTAGCACTGTTTACAAAAGCCAGGACATAAAAGCAACATGAATGTCTATTGACAGATGAATGGATGAAGAAGTTTTGGTACATATGCATGATAGAATATTACTCAGCTATAAAAAGGGAACATATTTGAGTCAATTCTAATGAGGTGGATGAACCTAGAGCCTATTATACAGAGTGATGTAAGTCAGAAAGAGAAGGACAGATATTGTATTAATATATTAATGTATATATATAGAATCTAGAAAGATGGTACTGATAATCCTATTTGCAAGACAGCAAAAGAGAGAGACATAAAGGACAGACTTTTGGACACAGTGTGGGAAGGAGAGAGTGGGATGATTTGAGAGAGTATCATTGAAACATATATATTACCATATGTAAAATAGATGGCCAGTGGGAATTTGCTGTATGATTCAGGGAACCCAAAGCCTCTGTGACAACCTAGAGGGGTGGGATGGAGAAGTAGGTGCAAAGGAGGTTAAAGAGGAAGGGGACAATGTATATCTATGGCTGATTCATGGTGACGTAGGCAGAAACCATCACAATATTATAAGCAATTATCATCCAGTTAAAAATAAAATTTAAAAAACCTAAAAATAGAGCTACCATATGATCCAGCAAATCCCAGTCTTGGGTATATTCAGAAAAAAACATGATTCAAAAAGATACACACACCCCAGTGTTCACTGCAGCACTATTTACAACAGCCAGGATGTGGAAGCAAACTAAATGTCTGTCAGCAGAGGAATGGATAAAGGCAATGTGGTTCATGTTTACAATGGAGGATTTCTCACCCATATAAGAAATGAAATAATGCCACTTGCAGCAACATGAATGGACCTGGAGATTGTCTGACAGAGAAAGGTAAATATCATATGATAATCACTTAAATTAACTTCCTTCCTTTTTAAGACTGAATCATACTTCATTGTATGGCTAGACCTTATTAATCTGTTCATTCATTGATGGGAACTTGAGTTACTTCCACCTTTTGGCTATTGTGAATAATTCTGATCAACAAGACTGTACAAATGTCTGTCCAAATCTCAGCTCTACTCAGAAGTAGAATTGCTGTATCATATGGTAATTCTTTGTTTAATTTTTTGTGGTTCCTCATGTTGATTACAGAGTTTTCTATAGAAGTTTTCTATAGAAGCTGTACCATTTTACATTCCCACCAGCAATGCAAAAGGGTTCCAATTTTCTTGTTTGTTTGTTTGTTTGTTTTCCCTCCTAATGACTAGGAAATGGTATCTCACTGTGGTTTTGGTTTGCATTTTTCTACTGATTATTGATATCGAGTTCCTTTTCGTGTGATTATTGGCCATTTGTATATCTTCTTTGAACAAATGGGTATAAAAATTCTTTATTTTTAAACTGAGTTGTTTGGGTTTTCTCTTGAGTTGTAGGCATTCTTTATATATTCTGGATATTAATCAATCCCTTATCAGCTATATGGTTAGCAAATATTTTCTCCTATCCCATAGGTTGCCTTTTTATTGTGTGTCATTTGTTGTGAGAAGTTTTTAATGAAGTTTACATTTTTTGTTGCTTGTGCTATTTGTAACATATCCAAGTTATTATTGCCAAATCCAAGATCATTAAAATTTTCCTCTAAAAGTATACTTTTAGCTCTTAAATACAGGTTTTTGATCCATTTTGAAGTAACTTTGAGTTATTTGGAGAAGGGCATGGCAATCCACTCCAGTATTCTTGCTGGGAGAATTCCATGGACAGAGGAGCCTGGTGGGCTGCAGTCTGTGGGGTTGCTAAGAGTCAGACATGACTGAGTGACTAATGCTTTAAGGTATGGTGTAAGGTAAGGGCCCAGCTTCATTTTTTTGTTTGTAGATATCCAAGTTTTCCCAATAGTATGAGAACTTTGTTCTTATCAAAATTGATTTGGCTATGGATTCTCATTCTTTTGCATTTAGTGTCTTCCAATATCTATTTAAAAATTCAGTTAGGTTTATGAGGATATGTGATTTACCCATGTGGGTGTAGAGGTCAAAGGGGAAACCAGCCTGGGTTCTGGGGCCGCAAGGTGCTCAGGATCTACAGGGACTGGACTGGACTGGCCATACCCAGGCTGTGGGTGCACCCCCTGAGAGGCAGTCCCTGGGTGCAGGAGAGATCTTCAGACTTCACCCAGAACCTGTTTGTCAACATGGAGGAGAGCGGGGTCCTGGTACTGTGTGTAGGGTGTGACCCAGCTCCTTCCCCTCACCTGTGCAGTCATGGCCCTCCTAGCATATGAGCATGCTGGGGGTCTGATGCCTGCAAGAAAAGCCCACATCACAGATAAGCAAGTAGATCTCAGGAGCCAACATGCCACTCATGATATTTGCCCCCCACACACTGCTGGGGAGCACCCTGCACTCACCTGGACTGAGGTGTGGTCCACAGGAGCCCTCCTGACTCAAGATGCTGTTGGTGACATCCTGACCCCCTGGCCTGGTGCATTGCACCAGGAACAAGGAGTGGTCATCAGCCTGACCTCTTGAATTTCCTGAGGACCGCACCATACCCTAGGAAGGATGTGAACAGCTTTCTAACTTTGTGATTCCCTGTGGTCTGTGCCACCTGAGGTTCTCATGGGATGTCAGAAGTCAAGCTTCTGTCTGTGAGCCTCTCTGTGAACCTATCCTGGAGCATCAGCATAGCCCGTGGACTTCTCATGACTCTGACCTCACAGTCACTTCCTTGAGTTGACACTCAGGAGACTTTTCCTTTTATCCCGAACTAACTTCCAATGCCTTCATTTATTTAAAATTTAAAGGGTGAGATGGCGTGTGAGGGAGGGACATGCAGGGGCATGGGGTTCACTTTCAAGACCATTTCAAGGTCAAACACTGTATCTTGATTACAGTGGTGGTTACACAGGTGTATACATTTTGTCAAAATCTATGTACTTAAGGGGCTTCCCTGATACCTCAGTTGGTAAACATAGCTCAGTTGGTCCACTTGTAGTGCAGGAGACCCCCTTGTGGCTCAGCTGGTAAAGAATCCGCCTGCAATACAGGAGACCTAGGTTTGATCCCTGGGTTGGAAAGATCCCCTGGAGAAGGGAAGGGCTACCCACTCCAGTATTCTGGCCTGGAGAATTCCATGGACTTACAGTCACAAAGAGTCAGACACGACTGAGTGACTTTCACGTTCATGCTTTCATATACTTAAAATACATGTATTTTATTATATGTAACCTATTTGGCAATAAAGCTTATTTAAACAATTTTTAAAGACCATTTCAAGTTCATACCATACCAAATATTTTAAATCATTTTAAAATTTGAAATAAAAAAGTTTTAAATTCTTACTTCTGATGAAATGTAAATGTTTTCTTTCGTTATTGTCTTTTTCAGAGTTCTCAGGGGCTCTGGTCTCACGCCATCCACTGGGGCAACAATGGGCCATTTCCAGCAGAGACAGTGCCACATTGCTCCAGGTGCCTGACTGCCACCCATCTCCAGTGAATTGCAGTGTCTGAAAAGTGAGTTCCATGTTCATGGGGTCTGTTGTGACTATGCTGGGGTGGGGCAAGTGCAATCAACATCTCCAACAAAGAGCTGCTTGTGATCCTGGGAACAGATGACCTGAAAATCAGGTTTGAAGCCAGGGAGCAAGAGTGCATTAATTTATCTGCTGAAGTCCACTGAGAGGAAATTATGAAATGGATTTCATGTTGCATTAAGATTTGTGTTTAGAATGGTAAACATCACCCTTCTAAAGAACATGGCTGTAGTGAATAACCAGGAGGTAATTTGATTTATATTAGTGCAGAATTTATTAAGCAACTCTGTTGCCATCTGTAGGTATCATGATTTTTAAAATATTAGAAGGGTAACTTAAGCAAAAGACTAAAGTCTCATATTACCATATTAATTGCTTTTATTTTTAATGTTCTTCTTAGTGCTTGTCCAGAAATAGAGTTTTTATCTAGTTGATATCAGAGAGTAGCAATTCTTTTACCTTATGACTCTTCAAACAAATCTCTTCATTTACTTTTTTGCCTACTTTTCCTTTTGATAAACTCCAAACTCTTAGGAAAATGGAAAAAGAGGGCAGTGAACACCTGTGTTCTTCACTCAGATTTACTAGATGTTTACCCAAGTACACACTCAGATACATACACACACGGAGAGATTGTAAATATGGATGTGTGTGTGTTATGGAGGCATGTTCAGTTTTTTCTCTGAATCATTTGTACATAAGTTGCAGACATCATGACATACTTTGCATATATCTCTTAAATTCATAGACTGTCTTCTTCAAAACTGTCCTATAATACCATTATCACTGTGGAAGTCAACACTGATAAAGCAGTGTTTTCCGATATATAGTTCTGACTCAAATACCCCTGGTTACCCCCCAAGTATCCTTTATAACTGTCTTCCCTTATTTAGTATTCAATTAAATGTCATTCACTGAATCTAGTTATATCTCTTTGTTGTTAGTTACTAAGTTGTGCCCAACTCTTTGCGACCCCATGGACTGCAACACGCCAGGCTTCCCTGTCCTTCACCATCTCAAGTTTGCTCAAACTCATACCTATTGTCGGTGATGCCATCCAACCATCTCATCCTCGTCACCCCTTTCTCCTGCCTTCAGTCTTTCCAAACATCTTGAGTCTTTTCCATTGAGTCAGCTCTTCACATCAGGTGGCCAAAGTATTGGAACTTTAGCTTCAGCATCAGTCCCCCCCAGTGAATATTCATGGTTGATTTCCTTTAGGATTGACTGATTTAATCTTGCTGTCCTAGGGACAACCCTGTCTTTGTTTTTGTCTTTTGCAACGTTCACATATTTGTAAAGAATCTAAGCCTTTCGTTTTGTAGAGTATCTCACAGGAGTTGTCTGACTGTTCCTTCATCCTTAGCTGCAGGTAGACATCTCGTGTATTTGCCTTGCATTTACATCATCGTGACCTGGTACTGGCAATGACAAGTTCAGCTGGCCAAGGTGATTTCTGCCAGAGCTCTCCTTTATGATGTTACCTTATTTATTTCTTCTAATTAGTAAGTAATCTGTGGGGTGAGGTTTGAGATCATAGGAATATTCTCTTTCCCAGATAATTTTCACCAATGATTTTAGCACCCATTGCTGGTCCTATTATGATTTTTCACTAATCATTCAGTCTGCGCATCAGACTTCCTTCCCTGTAACATAGTCCTCCCTTTTTCACTTCTTCCACATTTGTGAGATCACACAAGGGAGTATCTGGGTAGTCAAGAGAAGGAGTCTGAAATCAGACTGTATAGGTGTGCCCCTTGCCTCTGTCACATGCTGACCAGGCGACCTGGGCAAATGCTTCACTTCATAACCCTCAGTGCCCTAGTGTTTAATGCTGGCAATAGGAGTAAGTCCTGCCAGAGGTGTCCAGTGGGGCTGGAGCCATGGTTGACACTCATTGGGTATGATTACAGAGGCAGGAAGGATGGTTGAGTGCCCAGTGAGTGGTGCTCCAACCCTGAGTTCATTTCTAACCCGTGAAAGCTGATTCAGACCTTTGGCCAAAAGGCTGATGAACAGTAATGACAGGGCAGAGCCCTAGTTTGAGTGCTCATAATCGTAGGTCCCTACACTTAGAAGGTTGCGTAGAGAAGCAACTCACGGCAGGAAGCATCCACCAGCAAACCATGTCCCCGTGAGGCGACTCCACCCCCTGTTCTGGTTACTCCTCACCCTCTCGGTCACACTCCCTTCCTCCCTGCTGCACGCCTGGACCTCCCTGGCCTGCTGTCTGTCTGCCTTTCAGTTACAGATAACTAACTGGACTTCTTGTCTGAAGGTTATTAGATTTCTTTCTGTTTCGATTTTGTCACTCTGGTTTTATTCAGTCCCTATGGTTTTATTTTCTGGCCATGGAATCTTCCTTAAGAATGTTTTAGAAATTTTACCAGGGAAATAGCTTGTGAATATACATGTGATTTACAAGCTGCATGTGGACATGGATTAGACTGCTTCTGGAGAGTACTTCCAGCTACTCGATTATCTTCAAAACACTTCCTCTGTACATTTTACTTGTCTCATTTTCTTCCTCACAGTGCTTTCTTTTTTTCTGTTGAAGTATAGTTAATTTACAATGTTGTGTTAATTACTGCTGTACAATAAAGTGATTCCGTCATACATGTATATGCATTCCTTTTTATATTCTATTCCATTACAGTGCATCACAAGATATTGAGTATATTTCTCTGTGCTATAAAGTAGGACCTTGTTGTTTATAAAAGCTTGCATGTGCTAACCCCAGCCTCCCCCTTGGCAAACTTCCCTGTGATTCTTAAAAGCAGATGAGGGCTGGTGTGATAAAGGATGCTTGAGGCTGCAGCCAGTGTGCTTCCTGCTTGTCAGACAGAGCCTGCAGGATGGCTCTGTGGTGTGCCCTGTGCTCCTGCTTTCCGGGGCGATAGCCAGCCCAGCTGGCATCCCCAACCCAAAGCTCCCCTGAAGTTTCCCACCTCCTTCTTCTGCTTTCCTCCTCCCTAGCAGTTTATGAGCTGGGGACCCTCTGCCTGTCGCTGTGTCCCTTTGGGATGAGTTCCTTGGGGAAAGAACTAGGTTGTAAGTCTGACATCAACTTGATGGGATGGGTGGAGCAAAGTTGAAAATCGGATCTCTGCTTCTGCAGGACACAGAAGAGAGCACTTGGGTTTTTTTTTTTTTTGATTGAAATATAGTTGATTTATTTACAATATTGTGTTAGTTTCAGGTGTACAGCACAGTGATCCATTTATACATTTTTGTTTTACATTATCTTTCATTATAGGTTATTACAAGATATTGAATATAGTTCCCTGTGCAATCCTGGAAATCTTTGTTAATTACTTGAGTTTCATTTGAACACGTGAATAGAGATAGCAGGGCAGCCTTTTTTTTTTTTTTTCATTTCCTAGTAGGCACCATGAGGAATTTCTGCCCCCTTGAAAACCTGAGTTACCTAGTTTTGAGAGGTGTACTCCAAACCAGCATGCTTAAGGATGGCCTTGAGGCATCTTGAAGGCTCAGAGAAGCCCCTCTTGGAGAAGTCCCCTCCTCGAGGTTGGCAGGCCCTAGGCCTCGTGGGGGCCTCCCCGGCAACCCTGGGCCAGGACCCTGAGTCCCTCTCTTCTGCTCCCTTTTCCTGCTTCCTTGTGCCTGACAGGAAAGGCCTCAGTCTTCTCCTGCAGCTGCTTCCCTGTATCCCAGGAGCTCACGTTTTTCTGGGGCAGGTGTGATCAGGGCGCTGTATTTGTCTATTTCACACACACCCACACTTCCCCAGGAAGGATGGGCCCATGCCACCCCAGGTCATGAGGAAGGTAGCAGAGCCAGGGGCCTGAGGTCCCCCTGGGGGACCTGGCTCTGCCCGTTGGTGCCAAACTCTGGGGCAGTGGGGTGGGGATGCTGGGCAGACAGGCTGTGCTTCCATCCATGTGAAACATCAGCTCTTGGGCTCTGAGGTTCTGGGGTCTCGGGGTCAAGTGCTCATTCCCACTTTCTAGCTGAGTGGCCCTGACTCCCCAGCTGCCCAAGGAGTCAGTGGTTCCCCAGGGGGTTGGCCTCTAATAAAAAAAAAATGTTGAAATCAACTACCTCAAACTTGCTGCTCTCCAAAGCTGCAAAGCTTCTTAATTGATCTTGAGCCAGCACTTAAGTGTTTGAATGATATTGTGTCATCATTCTTTCCTCAGGGGAGTTGTACATATATATTCTGCTTTAAAGTGTCATTTCTTTCTTAACTCAGACAGCTGATCCCATAAACTTTAACTTTGTGTGCATCACCTTTTGTGAACCAACCTTTTAAAAATTATTATTTTTTATTTACAAAACAGAAAAAGAACCACAGACACAGAAACAAACAAAGGGGAAAGGGAGTGGGGGATAAGTTAGGAGTTTGGAATTAACATATACACACAGTTATCAACATATAAATAAAATAGAGGGCTTCCCAGATGTTTCAGCAGTAAAGAATCTGCCTGCAATGCAGGAGACCTGGGTTCGATCCCTGGGTGGGGAAAAATCCCCTGGAGGAGGAAACAGCAACCCACTCCAGTATTCTTGCCTGGAGAATTCCATGGACAGAGGAACTTGGCAGGCTACAGTCCATGGAGTTGCAAAGAGTTGGACACGACTGAGTGACTAACACACACACACACACACACACACACACACATATAAAATAGATAAACAACAAGGACTGCTATATAGCACAGGCAGCAATACTTAGTATCTTATAACAACCTATAAGGGAGAAGAATCTGAAAAAGTAGATACATTGTTGTTGTTGTTTAGTTAGTAAGTCTTGACTGACTCTTCTGCGACCCAGTGGACTGTAGCCAGCTAGGCTCCTTCTGTCCATGCGATCTCTCAGGGAAGAATACTAGAGTGGGTTGCCACTTTTCATTCTCCATGGGCTCTTCCCAACCCAGGGTTTGAATCCATGTCTCCTACATTGGCAGGAGGATTCTCTACTGCCACCAGGGAAGGCCTGTGTAAGATAAGTTCTTTTGATATGACATAAAAGCAAATCTTCTGAAAGAATGGTACTCGAGGGTTTTATTAGGTGTCTAAAGTTATTAGTTTAAGAATATATTTGCAACTAAATGAATAGATAATTACAACATTAATAATCATACATAACCTATTTTTGGTACCCACTGTAGGCGAGGCACTGTGTTGTGTAATCACCCCTAAACCATGTAAAACAGGAGCTACTATCCTCATTTCAAAGGGAAGCAGTGAGAGCCAGGGATGAAATTGATTGTCCCAGTTTATTTGCAGGCCTGTGTGCATTTGTATTTCAATATAAGTGTTCCTAGTGATTAAAGCTTGAAACTCAGATATCCAAAGAATACAATTAGTAGATTAACACATTCAGGTCATAAAGTTGTCAGGTAAGTATAGGAAACTGATTGGGTTCTTAATAATCTACCTATCTTGTCAGCTATTATAAAATATTACAGAGCCATCCAGGATGATGCAGTCTGTAGATGTCTTTTTCCTTTTTGTTTGTTCCTTCATTTAGGTAAACTGGCTTCTTCTGTTTGAAGAGATAGATACTTAGATAAAACTGAATTTTATAATAGCCTGTTCTAGTGTAAAAGCTGAAATTCTCCTTTGCTTGTGAAATTTAATTATTTTTTTAATGGAAAAGAGGTATCACGTCTACTCCCTTTGTTTCACTTCTTTTAAGTATGCTGGAAACTTCCAAGTGTAAATATCTAGCTCACTGGAACCTCTGTCTAAATATCCCCTAGATAGCTTTCCTGACCTCTTTAACGTGCACGCACACACACACACAGATACACAGTTATGCAAGGATGCATACGTGCTTATGCATACATGCGTATATATGCATCCACATCCAACAGAAACACGAGCACACGTACTCATGCGCTGAACACAGAAGCTCACACACATATCCTCCTACACATGTGCACAGAGTCACACGTGAACACCTCAGTACACATGCACACATGGTCTGTAATCCAAGTGGAGTTCATTTTGATCTGTGGTGTGAGGTCTAGATTGAGGTGTTTTTGTCTCTTTGCTTTTGCATATAACTGTCAGTTGGTGCTAGGATCATTGTTTGAAAAGTCTGTCCTTTACCCATCAATTGCTTTGGTACCTTTGTCAAAATCTCAGCTGTCTGTTTTCTGTTCCATTGATGTGTGTATCTATCCTCTCCCAAATACGACACTGTCTTGCCCACAGTGGTTTATAATGCATTTTTAAGCAGCATGAATCTTCCAACTTTTTTTCTTTTTTCAAAATTGTTTCAAAAATCTGGTTCTTTCATCTTTCCATGTAACTTTTAGAATCTGCTTGTCCATGTCTACAAAGAATCCTGCTTAGATGTTGAATGGGATTGTATTTAATTTGTAGATGATTTGAGGGTAACTGATTTCTTAACTGCACTGTATCTTGCAATCCATGCTAGTAGTACGTCTTATCTAGGTCATGGTTGGTCTCTTTTGTCTGATTTTTGTGAGCTCCCTACAATTTTGTTTCAAGAATATGTCCTTGCTTTGTTGACCTTCAGGTCCATACACATCCTGCTCCACCTGTTTGGCTCTGTCCTTACTTCCCACCCCCCATATTCATGTGGAGATCAGCTCTCTACCTCTTTACTTGCAAAATTCTTAGTTCTTCTGCAGATGAAAGATCACTTCCACAGCCCCGATAATTCTCTCCTCCATGCCTGTGTAGGACAGGCTTATCTCTCTATAGCACTAAGCACCACGTAATGCCACTGCTTCTTTAGTTTGTTCTTTTTGGCCACCAGCCTGAATACTCTTTGAAGGAAGAGCTCAAGCCTGATTTTGGATTGTGCATAACACAGAGAAAGGGCTTAGTGAACAATAGTTGGTTATGGAAATGGAGAAATAAAGAAGTGCAGGGACAGGAAAGGAGGAAGATAAACTAATAGTTAGTGAGGCTCTAGTCTGTGTCAATCACTGTGTCAGAGCAGAAATAGATAAACTGATTGACTGATAGAGAAAAATTAAATTGACAGAAAGATAGTCACTAGGCAGTAAAACAGATAGATATAAAGATGTAGAGGGAGGGAGGAAGATAAAAGTAGGTGGACAGATAGATAAAGGCAAACAATCAGATGAATACACCAACAGACATATATATGTAGGTAGACAAATGGATTGAAACACAGACAGACATAGAGACTAGAAGATGGACAATTACTAGATTAGATAAATAGATAGTAGTAAGATAGACAGAAATCAGGGAAAAGGGAGGTAGGCTGATAGTAACATAGATATTTATATGAATATATAGTGAGATAGCTAAGCATATAATCAGATAGACACAAAGCCAAACAGAAAAGGAAAGAGATTGAAAAGTAGAGAGATAGGTAAGTAGTCAGGTTGGCAGGTAGGTAGAAATAGAGAAGGGAGGGAGGGATATAGTTTAACTTTAGTTTAGTTAATCTTAACAAAATTCTAAGAAAGATATGGTATATTCCCCCCTTGTATAAATGAGGAAAAGATTGAAGGGGCTTTAGTGACCATCCAGAGGTCATTCTTACAGAGGATGGCAGCGCCCAGGTCTCATCAGTCTGGCCTTTCTCCTTTGCTTCTTCAACTTCCATCACTGCCTGACCAACCGAGCCTTTCCTTTCTCTTGTTCCCTTCAGTTTCCAGACTTGAGCCCACCTGTCATTTCTTTTTTTATTTTTTTTATTTTTTTATTTTTTTATTTAATTAATTTTTATTTTTTAGTTTGTTTTGCTTTACAATACTGTATTTGTTTTGCTACACATCGACGTGAATCAGCCACGAGTGTACATCTAATTGAATAGTTTCTGCAGAAAATAATACTTCAAGTAGATTGTATCACAAAGCAGAGCTCCGAAAGCCAGAAGTGAAATTAAAAGGAGGGCTGTGTCTTTTTAGACATTGTCCTACACATGAGATTCTTTTCCCTTTCAGTAGTTTTAATTATTCTATAATACATGGATATTTTCATGTACCTTAGAGAAATGTTCATATTGACACCTTGGGGACAGGTCATGTCCTGGTGCCATAGGTAATGCAGACATTCCTCTTTGACAAACAGTCATTTTGGATATTTCCAGCTATGCTGCAAAGAACATCCTTATACGCACATCCTTGTGCACTTGGGCATGCCTGACTCTATGAAAGATACCAAGAGGCAGAATAACATTTTAAAAACTTAAGATACTGAACAAAATGCTCTCCACTGACCTCACCACAAACCCTATATACTCCCCCTAGCGGTGGAAAAACAACCCATTTCAACCCATCAGGGCTGATTTGTCCAAACTTAATTTTTAAATTAAATTTATTTATTTTTAATTGGAGGATAATTGCTTTACAGTGTTGTTTTAGTTTCTGCCATACATCAAGATGAATCACCTGTGGTGGTAGTAGTTTAGTTGCTAAGTTGTGTCTGACTTTTATTTATTTTTTAACTGAAGGATAATTGCTTTACAGAATTTTGTTGTTTTCTGTCAAACATCAACAATAATCAGCCATAGGTTCACCCATAGGTGTCCCCTCCCTCCTGAACCTCCCTCCCATCTGCCTCCCGATCCCACCCCTCTAGATTGTTACAGAGCCCCTGTTTGAGTTCCCTGAGTCATACAGTAAATTCCCATTGGCTATCTATTTTACATATGGTATTGTAAGTTTCCATGTTACTCTCTCCATACATCTCACTGTCTCCCTCCTCCCCTCCCCCTGTGTCCATAAGTCTGTTCTCTATGTCTGTTTCTCCATTGCTGCCCTGAAAATTAATTTATCAGTGCCATCTTTCTAGATTCCATATATATGCGTTCAGTTCAGTTGAGTTGCTCAGTCATGTCCGACTCTTTGCAACCCCATGAATCACAGCATGCCAGGCCTCCCTGTCCTTCACCAACTCCCAGAGTTCACGCAAACTCATGTGCATCGAGTCAGTGATGCCATCCAGCCATCTCATCCTCTGTTGTCCCTTTCTCCTCCTGCTGCCAATCCCTCCCAGCATCAGTATATGATATTTATATTTCTCTTTCTGACTAACTTCACTCTGTATAATAGGCTCTAGGTTTGTCCACCTCATTAGAACTGACTCATATGTGTTCCTTTTTGTGGCTGAGTAATATTCCATTGTATATATGTACCACAGATTATTTATCCATTCATCTGTCAATGGACATCTAGATTGCTTCCATGTCCTAGCTATTGTAAATAGTGCTGCATTGAACATTGGGGTACATATGTCTTTTTCAGTTCTGGTTTCATTAGAGTGTATACCCAGTAGTGAATTGCTGGGCCATGTGGTAGTTTTATTCATATTTTTTTAAGGAATCTCCTTACTGTTCTCCATAGTGGCTGTATCAGTTTGCATTCCCACTAACAGTGTAAGAGAGATTCCTTTTCTTCATACCTTTTCCAGAATTTATTGTTCCTAGACTTTTTGATGATGGCCATTCTGACCTGTGTGAGATGATACCTCATTGTGATTTTGATGTTATTTCTCCACAGAAGACACACAGAATGCTAATAAACACATGAAAAGATGCTCTGCCCATTTTTTGATTGGGTTCTTTGTTTTTCTGATATTGAGCTTCATGAGCTACTTGTATATTTTAAAGATTAATCTTTTGGCAGTTGCTCCATTTAAAGTTATTCTCTCTCATTCTGAGGGTTGTCTTTTCATCTTGTTTATGGCTTCCTTTGCTGTGCAAAAGCTTTTAAGTTTAATTAGTTCCCACCTTTATTTTTGTTTTTATTCCATCACTGTAGAAGATGGGTCATGGAGAATCTTGCTATGATTTATGTCAAGGAGTGTTCTGTGTATGTTTTCCTCTAAGAGTTTTATCATTTCTGGTCTTACATTTAGGTCTTTAATTCATTTTGAGTTTATCTTTATGTATGGTGTTAAGAAATGTTCAAATTTCATTGTTTTACATGTAGTTGTCCAGTTTTCCTAGCACCACTTACTAAAGAGACAGTTTTTTCTCCATTGTATACCCTCTTCTGTCAAAGATGAGGTGCCCATAGGTGCGTGGGTTTATCTCTGAGCTTGCTATCTTGTTCCATTGGTCTATATTTCTGTTTTTGTGCCAGCCATCCTATCTTGATGACTGTAGCTTTGTAGTATAGTCTGAAGTCAAGAAGGTTGATTCCTTTGGCTCTCCATTTCTCTTTCTCAAGTTTGCTTTGGCTATCTGGGGTCTTTTGTATTTTCATACAAATTGTTACATTTTTTTGCTCTAGTTCTCTGAAAAATGCCACTGGAAATTTGATAGGGATTGCATTGAATCTGTTGGAGAAGGCACTGCGACCCGCTCCAGTACTCTTGCCTGGAAAATCCCATGGATGGAGGAGCCTGGTAGACTGCAGTCCATGGGGTTGCTAAGAGTCAGACACGACTGAGCGACTTCACTTTCACTTTTCACTTTCATGCATTGGAGAAGGAAATGGCAACCCATTCCAGTGTTCTTGCCTAGAGAATCCCAGGGTCAGAGGAGCCTGGTGGGTTGCCATCTATGGGGTCGCACAGAGTCAGACACAACTGACGCAACTTAGCAGCAACAGCAGCATTGAATCTGTAGATTGCTTTGGGTAGTATAGTCCTTTTCACAGTATTGATTCTTTCAATCCAAGAACTCTATATTATCTCTTCATCTCTTTATATTGTCTTTGATTTCTTTCATCAATATCTTGTAACTTTCTGTGTGCAGTTCTTTTGTCTCCTTAAGTAGGTTCGTTCCTAGGTATTTTATTCTTTTTGTTGCAGTGGTGAATGGGATTGATTGCTTAATTTCTCTTTCTGATTTTTCATCATTAGTGTATAGGAATGCAAGGGATTTTTGTGTTTTGATTTTGTATCCTACAACTTTACTAAATTCACTGATTAGTTCTAGTAATTTTCTGATAGGATCTTTAGGGTTTTCTGTATATAGTCATGTTATCTGCAAACAGTAAGAGTTTCTTTTCCAATCTGGATTCCTTTCTTTTTTTTCCAACCTGGATTCCTTTTATTTCTGTTTATTCTCTGATTGCCATGGCTAAGACTCTCAGAACTGTTGAATAATAGTGGTGAGAGTAGGCATTCTTGTCTTGTTCCTGATCTTACAGGAAATGCTTTCAGTTTTTCACCATTGAGAATAATGTTTAATATATATAGCCTTTATTTTGTTGAGATAGGTTCCTTTTGTGCCTATTTTCTGAAGAGCTTTATCATAAATGGGTACTGAATTTTATGAAAAGCTTTTTGTACATCTACTGAGATTATCATATGATTTTTATCTTTTAATTTGTTAACACATGTATCATATTGATTGATTTACATATACTGAAAATCCTTAAATCTCTTGGATAAACCTGACTTGATCATGGCATATAATCCTTTCAATAAGTTGTTGGATTCTGTTTGCTAGAATTTTGTTGAGGATTTTTGTATCTATGTTCATAAGTGATATTGGTTTATAATTTTCTTTTTTGTGATGTTTTTGTCCGGTTTGGTATCACGGTGATGGTGGTCTCATAGAATGAGTTTGGAAATATTCCTTCCTCTGAAATTGTTTGGATGGGTTTGAGAAGGACAGGCATTAGCTCTTCTCTAAATGTTTGGTAGAATTCTCCTGTGAAATCATCTGTCCCTAGGCTGTTGCTTCTTGGGAGATTTTGGGTCACAGTTTTTATTTCAGTGCCTGTGATCAACTTGTTCATAATTTCTGTTTCTTCTTGTTTCAGTCTTGAAGGTTGAACTTTTCTAAGAATTTGCCCATTTCTTCCAGGTTGTCCATTTCATTGGCTTATAGTTGCTCATAATAGTCACGTATGACCTTTGTATTTCTGCATTGTCTGTTGTAATCCCCTCCTTTTTTTCATTCCAATTTTGTTGATTTGAGTCTTTTCCTTTTTTCTCTTGATGAGTCTGGCCAGTGTTTTGTCAATTTTGTTTATCTTCTCAAAGAACCACTTTTAATTTTATGATCTTTGCTATTGTTTCCTTCACTTCTTTTTTATTTATTTGTGCTTTGATTTCTGCACACAGATTCTTTTACCATCTGAGGCACCAGGAGAGCCCCAAGTTTAGGTTGTCTATTTGATGTTTTTCTCATTTCTTGGGGTAGAATTGCATTGCTATAAACTTCCCTCTTAGAATTGCTTTTGCTGCATCCCATAGGTTTTGAGTTGTTGTATTTTCATTGTCATTTGTTTCTAGGTATTTTTTAATTTCCCCTTTGATTTCTTCAGTAACCTGTTGGTTATCTGGAATCATAATGTTTAATCTCCATGTGTTTGTGTTTTTTACAGTTTTTTTTTCTAATTTATATTTAGTCCCATACTGTTGTGGTCAGAAAAGATGCTTGATAGATTTCAACTTTCTTAAATTTACCAACATTTGATTTGTGACCCAAGATGTGATCTATCCTGGAGAATGTTCTGTGTATACTTGAGAAGTATATTCTTTGGTATTTGGATGGAATGTCTTAAAGATATCAACTGCGTTCATCTGGTCTAATGTGTCATTTAAGGCTGTGTTTGCTTATAAATTTTCTGTTTTGATGATCTGTGCATTGGTGTAAGTAGGGTGTTAAAGTCCCCTACTATTATTGTGTTACTGTCTATTTCCCCTTTTATGTCTGTTAGCATTTGCCTTATGTATTGAGGTGCTTATATGTTGAGTGCATAAATATTTAGTTTTCACATCTTGAATTGATCCCTTGATCATTATGTAGTATCCTTCTTTATCTCATGTAATATTCTTTAAGGTCTATTTTGTCTAATATGAGAATTGCTGCTCTGGCTTCCTTTTGATTTCCATTTGTGTGGAGTATCCTTTCCCATCCTCTTACTTTCAGTCTGTATGTGTCTCTAGGTCTGAAGTGGGGCTCTTGTAGACAGCGTATGTATAGGCTTGTTTTTGTATCCATTCAGCAGCTCTGTGTCTTTTGGTTGAAGTATTTAATCCATTTACATTTAAAGTAATTATTATATATGCATTCCTATTGACTTATTATTAATTGTTCTGCATTTGCTTTTGTAGGTCTTTTCCTTCTCTTGTGTTTCCTGCCTACAGAAATCTCTTTAGCATTTGTTGTAAAGCTGCTTTGGTGGTGCTAAATACTCTTAACTTTTGCTTGTCTGTAAAACTTTTGATTTCTCTATCAATTTTGAATGAGCTCCTTGCTGGGTAATCTTGGTTGTAGATTTTTCCTTTTCATTACTTCAAATATATTCTGCCATTCCTTTCTGGCCTGCAGAGTTTCTGCTGAAAGATCAGCTGTTAACTGTATGGGGTTTCCTTTGTATGTTACGTGTTGCTTTTCCCTTGCCTCTTTTAATATTTTTTCTTTGCGTTTAATTTTTGTTGGTTGATTAATGTGTCTTGGGGGTTTCTCCTTGGATGTTTCTCCTATTTCTTTTCCAGTGTTAGGGGAAATTTCAACTGTAATTTCTTCAAAAATTTTCTCAGACCCTTTCTTTTTCTCTTCTTCTTCTGGGACCCCTATCATTTGAATGTTGGTACATTTAATATTGTCCCAGAGGTCTCTGAGACTATCATCAATTCTTTTCATTCTTTTTTTCTTTATTCTTCTCTTTAACAGTAATTTCTACCATATTATCTTCCAACTCACTTACCTGTTTTGCCTCAGTTATCCTGCCATTGATTTCTTCTAGAGTATTTTTAATTTCAGTAATTGTATTTTTGTCACTGTTTATTTATTCTTTATTTCTTCTAGATCTTTTTAAATGTGTTAAATGATTCTTGCATTTTCCCCATTCTGTTTTTGAGATTTTGGATCATCTTTACTATCATTATTCTGAATTTTTTTCAGGTAGTTTGCCTATTACCTCGTCATTTGTTTAGTCTTGCTGCTGCTGCTGCCACGTCGCCTCAGTTGCGTCCGACTCTGTGCGACCCCATAGATGGCAGCCCACCAGGCTCCCCTGTCCCTGGGATACTCCAGGCAAGAACACTGGAGTGGGTTGCCATTTCCTTCTCCAATGCATGAAAGTAAGAAGTGAAAGCAAAGTCGCTCAGTAGTGCCCGACTCCTAGCGACCTCATGGACTGCATCCCACCAGGCTCCTCCGTTCATGGGATCCCCCAGGCAAGAGCACTGGAGTGGGGTGCCACTGCCCTCTCCTGTTTAGTCTTAGGGGTTTTTTTTTTACCTTGTTTCTTCATTTGTACAATGGTTCTCTGTCTTTTCACTTTATCTAACTTACTGTGTTTGAGGTTTCCTTTCCCCGGGCTATAGGATCACAGTTCCTTTTGGTTTTGGTCTGTGGCCTCTTCAGGTAAGGTTTCTTCAGTGTCCTGTATAGGCTTTGTGTTGGGAGGGATTTATGCCTGTGTTCTGGTGGGAGAAGGTGAGTTTTTCCCTCTGATGGGCAGAGCTGTGTGAGGTGGATGATTTGGGGTGTCTGTGGAATGCCTATCTGCTGATGATTAGGTTTGTGATCTTACCTTGCTTGTTGTTTGGGTGAGGCTTCCAGTGCTGGGTGCTGTCAGCAGTTAGGTGGTGCCAAGTCTCGGATACAGGTGGAGTCCTTCATGGGAGTTCTCACTAATTAATACTCCCTGGGGTCAGGAGTTCTCTGGCAGTCTAGTGTCCTGGACTCAGCATTCCCACTCCAGAGGCTCAGGCCCAATCTCTGGTCAAGGAACCCCTAAAAAGCTGATTGTTATGGCAATAAAGGGGATTTAAACAAACAAAACAGAATAGAAAAAAAAAGAAAAAAACAAAAAATGAACCCCAGATAAATGGTAAATGCAAAATCAGAAATATAGAATATAGAAACAAAAATGAACATACACACACAAACACATAGACACAAACAACCAAACCAAAACAGTGTGAAGTGAATGACACACCAAGAGAGTGACCCAGTGAGCAAAGGAAACCAAAATTGTTATCAATCAATTAAAAACAAAACTAAAACACAAAACAGAAATCAAGACCAAAGCAGAGTGTCAACGCAAAGAAAACAAATCAAACTAACAAACATAGTGAAAAAAAAGAATAGAAAAGTAAAGTTAAATAATGCATATAAATATATATATATTAAATAATAACTACAACAAGAAAAGAGCAAAACAAAACAAAAACAAACAAACAAAATCACAGAACTGCAGAAAGCCAAAGTAGAAGTAAAAGAAATTAAAAGTGTGATTTTTAAAAAAGTTCTCAAAAGCCTAAATAGAGATAATAATGATACAAATAACAAACCACAGCTACAGAGAAAAAAAGAAAAAGTAAAAAGTCCTGAACCAACTGCAGAAAAATCAAAATATAAGAATATAAGTGTTTTCCTTGATTCTCAGCTGTCAGCATCTTTTCCCCCTCTGTGAGCCATAGCCCACCTCTGCTTCCCTAGGAGATCCTTCAGTCCTGGGTGGGGATGGGAGGCTGGTCTCTCTGGACCTACTGTATGAAGCTGAGCCTATTCTGGCCCTGCTTCTACATGTTCTTGCCTCCAGTGTCCGCAGCTGCCAGAGCCAGGGCATTTTCTTTTGTGGGAACCCTCATTGTCCTTTTATATATTCCTTAGAATCAGAGTCTACCTAGCTGATCACGTGGATTTAACCTACAGCTTTTACAGCTGGTGGAAAGGCTTTTGGTCCTCTTCCTTAGCCACTCCACCCCTGGGGCCCAGTTGTGGTTTTATCCCCACCTCTGCATGTGGGTCATCCCTGGGAGTCTGCTCTTGAGGCTGTCCTGGAGGATTTGGGACTGCCCCAGGGAGCAGCAGGCATGGAGGTGGTGTGGCTGCTTGAATCACAGGGCCCCTGTTAGTGCCAAATTTCCAGGGAAGCTGATAGCCATGGGTGTGGGAGATATCGCTATTAGGGCTTTTCCCCAGCCTCTGACACTCTTCCCCGGTGAGGGCCGAGCATAGAGGTGGCATGGCTGCTTTGATCACAGAGACCCCAGAGGCACCAGGTGCACCATGAAGCCAGCAGCCGCAGGTGTAGAAGATACGGCGCTTTTAGAAAACTAGTCTCTGGTAGCTGGCATTCAAAGGGCCTCCCAGGCTGGTCCTTCTCTATTGCTTGGTGCAGCAGGCACTCAGGGCCACCCTCTCTGTTGGTCAGCTGTTGGCGCCAGCAAATGGGAAGAGAAAGCCTGCAGTGATGGCTCTATCCCCTGCACGTGACTCAGCAGTCACGCCCTGCCTGTATGGCTGCCAGGCTTCCCTCCAAAGGCATTCCCCACCACAGTTTCCTCTCTCCCATCACCGCAGGCCATCTTGCCATAGTCAACAGCAGTCCTCGCCCTGGAGCTGCTCTCCATTCCCTACACTCCTGCTGCCAGCAGTGACTTGTGTCACTGTCCAAGGTACGTAGGGCCAGGGCATGGACCGTCTGTGTGGTTCTCACTCCATTCAGAGTATCACAGATCAGCTGTTTCACTCTCCGACAGCCTCAAGTGCTTCCCCTCTGTCCCAACTGATGCCCTGACGTGGAGATTTCAGCTCCCTCAGTCCCCAGGTGCAGATCCAGCCCCGCTCACTCTCTTCCTCTTTTTCCCTTCCTTCCTCCTACTGAGTTTTGCATGGCTTTATATATTCCTTTCCAGTGGTCAGGGACTCCTGCCAACTCTTAGCTGGTGCTCTGTGAGATCTTCTACATCTGAAGACACATTCCTGATGCATCCATGGAGAGAGATGCGCTCCACTTCCCATGCCATCTTCAGGACCCTCCAAACTTAATTTTTTGAGGAGCCAATCTGTGGGGTAGGGGTTGGGTGGGCATGGTTAATGGTTATCTTATAGTTAAATTTGTATTCCCTTCATTGTTACTAAGGTTGGTTATCTTTCCACATACTGATTTGTCATGTGGGCTTCCTATAAACTTCACATTCATATGATTTGCCAATTTTTTTCTTGTTCTGTGAATCTTTAATTATTTGGATATGTTCATTTTCTATTCTGAATATCAGTTCCTTGTTCATTATATATTTTCCAAAATGTTCTCCTGTTCTGTCTAACTTTGACGTTTTTGCAGGATTTGTTTTGTCATTCAGAAGTTTATTTATTGATTTGGCACTTTTGCTGTTATTCATTTCATCAAATTTTTCTATGATGGCTATTGCTTTTTGTATTTTAAGAAGGTTTTCTGTATGAGTCAGGACAGGCTAAATGCTATAACAATCGTCCCCCAAACTCTGGTGCTTTAACACAGTACAGTTTTACTTTTTGCCATCTGTCAGTCAGCACAGTGTGGGTAGCATGGAGAGCTCTCTCTCTCTTCCTCCCTCCCCCATCTCACCTCTCCCTCTCCTCCTTCCCTCTCCTCCTCCTTTTCCCTCTCTCTTCCTTCTTCCTCTGCTTCCTGTTCTTCTTCCTCTTTTCCTCCCCCTCCCCATCTCTCCCCTCCTACCCCTTCCTCTTTCTTATTCTCCTCTCTCTTTCTCTCTCAATCTCTTTTATACACAAACACACACATTTTCCATCCTCTCGCTGGTCTCTTTGCCCTTTCGACACTACTTTAATCACAGTTCTTTTATGTTTGATGTATGGTAGAACAGACTTCTGAATCCACTTTGATCTTTATCAAAAATGCTTTGGAATTTCTTGCTTCTTTATTCTTCTATGTTTTAGAAACTGTCATATTCCATAACAGGTCTGTTCTGGTGGTATTGAAGTTATGGTATGAATTAAAATCTTAAAAATAGTCTTCCCATCCTTTTAGTTTTCTTTGTCGCCTTAAATATTGTTTTCTGTCCAAACAGAAAATTTATTTCATGTTTGATGTGTGAACCCTAGTTAATTATAGAAACTCTTAATGAAGCAGACCTTTTGTTTTTTATAAAAATGATTAATTGGCTAATGTTGGTATGTAAAAAAAGTATTGATTTTTTTTTTTTTAATGTTGGTCTTGTTCCAGCCATTTAAAATGTTCTTCTTTGTTCTAAGACTTGGTCATGGGCTTGTTCTAAATTTGGATGGCACTGCTTCTAAAGTTTGTATTATTAGGTAGGATAATTGTTATAAGTTTGGAATACCCTTTAATAAGTAAAGGAAATTTTCTTCTATTCCTGGTTTATTTTGAGTTGTATAATGAATGATGTGAGCTTTTTGGCATCTTTTGAGATGATCATATGGTTTTTCTTCTGGAGAGTGTTAATATAGCATACTCGCATTAGGATCATGTTTGGCTGTTAGTAACAGAGAAAAGAAATAATAGGGAATTTAGTAGGAGGGAAATTCTGCTCCTCTCTCATGAGTCTGGGGTAAGCATCTCAGTGATGGCAACTCCATGAATCCCCAGGACTGCCTTCCTGCCTCCTGAATCTCCCTGTACCCTTATCTCCATTATCCTATTGGGGCTAGGGCTCCAGAGCCCTTTGTCTTTCTCTGTCTTTTTCTACAGCTGGATTCACTGTTTAAGGTTTTCATCCATGTTTATAAATGACATTAGCCTATGACTTTTTCTCTTTTCTTTCTTTTCTAATTTTGACACCTGAATCATTCTCCCTTCATGCAGCAACTAGGATCTAAGTTCAGCTATAAATCACCAAGCATTTGACTTACTTGGCTAGAACTGATAGGTATTTCTACGAGAACAGTGATGGGAAGTCCAGAGAGGTGAAGTCTAGGGCCTGGGCCAAGTTCGGTGATACCATCAGGACTGGCCTTGTTGCTCCACCAGCCTGCGTGTTGGGTCATCCTCTGGCTTTCTCAAAGACCGAAGATGGCAGATATACTTGGAGATGGTGTTTCCTTGCCTAAGGCAGAAAGGAGGAAGAAAGCCAGTGGGAAGGGGCTGTGTCAGTTACGCCTGACCCCTTCTGTCAGGGAGGAAATGGCTTTCCCATAAACTCAGCACGGTTGACTCCTGTCTCTATCACATAGACCTGAATCATTTAGTGCAGCTGCATCCAGATTGGTGAATCTGAGTTCAAGGTGGGGAGATTTCAGTGACCAACTCTGAACCATTTGGATTCATTACCCAGTACTAGGAATGTTGTCGGTCTCCAAATATCAAGGGTTCTCCTTTGCAACCTGATAAACCAAGAGTTTACCAGTGGTAGGTGAGTAGGTATGGAGTTGGCAACAAGAAAATGAATGAGCACTTTCCTATTTCTTTCTGCATTCTTGATCCATCTTTCACTGTTACCAAATCTTTGTGTCTTTGTTTTCCTAGCACAGTACATGTCCATTCTCTACTCAGAAACTCCCAGTGGTTTCCTGCTGGCCTCATGTTAGAATCTAGCTTCTCACCTTGACAGCCCACAGGTCTGACTCTGACCTTTCCCTGTAGTCACCATGCCCACAGCTTCTGGTATCCCTGGACCCAGAGACATAAAAATGTGTTTTTGCCTTTTGGCCTGTGCTTATAGAGTCCATACAGCTTGGAATGTCTTCTATTCAGCCTTCCTAAAGCCTCAAAAACTCATCCTACATTTGGCCTTTTTCACTCTGCCAGACAGAAGGAACTTACCCTTTCTAGTATCCTAATTTTTTTTTATAAATCATATTATAGCATTTATACCAGTCTAAGTTGAATAATGGTTTTTTCATGTATACCTATTAGATGGAGTAGGAACTTGGATTTAGTATTTCTATTTTATTTGTTCACTCAACAGATTTCTTTGACATCTGGTATATTCCAACTTGTGGTGATGTTAATGCAAAAAAATAGGAACCCTGACCTTCAGGACAACGCTCACAGAGAGAGACGAGGAGGCACGTAGGTCAGCAGTGGCAGCCCAGGACCTACACACATACTTGAAGTGTTCCTTTCATGTCAATGAGACCATGGAAAGAGCCTGACCCTTTAGGCTTTTATTTTTAAGACTCTTTTAACTTGTTAGCAGGTACACCTTTTCCCAGAAGACCTAGATAAAATGATTGAAATCAACAGGGGAAGTATAAACCTGATTAATCCGTTGTTCACATCTTTTTAAAACCTTGTTGATGGCACATTGGTCTGGTTCAGACATACATTTTATGCCTGTGTAACAGCTAGATTTGTGAGCCTAGAGAGTAAAAGCATAAATCGTTTAAAGCAAGAGAATCTTGCAAGCATTCCAATGCTGAAGGCTTGAATTCTGCAAGGAAGCTCTGCTGGAGATTTTCAAGGATGCAAATAATGCTCTGACATCCACGTGCCCTTAGAAGGTGATCGTTCCTCATGTGGGCACCTTCCACAGTTCCACGGATATTACTGTCCTCTACAAGTGAGAATAAATAGTGCCATGTCTTGTGGCCTTAAAACTTTACTTCCATGTTTAAGTATTATCTTCAAAGTGAATGATTATTGTTCCTTGTGTATTCTCTAATTGTCTTCTCTTAATGTGAGTTCAAGGTAGGAAGCAGCATGGAAAGAACAATCTGTAACTCTTTGGGGTTCATGAGCCTTGAGTGTGATGATACCTATACATCTGTTCCCATACTAAGAACTGTTGAAGATTTTTAGAGATTTAACCTATTAATGTATAATTTGATTTAGGTCATACCTGAATGGTCTAGTGGTATTGCCCACTTTCTTCAATTTAAGTCTGAATTTGGCAATCAGGAGTTCATGATCTGAGCCCAATCAGCTCCCGGTCTTGTCTTTGTTGACTATATAGAGCTTCTCCATCTTTGGCTGCAAAGAATATAATCAATCTGATTTCGGTGTGGACCATCTGGTGATGTCCATGTGTAGAGTCTTCTCTTGTGTTGTTGGAAGAGGGTGTTTGCTATGACCAGTGCATTTTCTTGGCAAAACTCTATTAGTCTTTGGCCTGCTTCATTCTGCATTCCAAGACCAAATTTGCTGTTACTCCAGGTGTTTCTTGACTTCCTACTTTTGCATTCCAGTCCCCTATAATGAAAAGGACATCTTTTTTGGGTATTAGTTCTAAAAGATGTTGTAGGTCTTCATAAAACCATTCAACTTCAGCTTCTTCAGCATTACTGGTTGGGGCATAGACTTGGATAATTGTGATATTGAATGGTTTGCCATGGAGACGAACAGAGATCATTCTGTCGTTTTTGAGATTGCATCCAAGTACTGCATTTCGGACTCTTTTGTTGACCATGATGGCTACTCCATTTCTTCTGAGGGATTCCTGCTCACAGTAGTAGATATAATAGTCATCTGAGTTAAATCCACCCATTCCAGTCCATTTTAGTTCGCTGATTCCTAGAATGTCGACGTTCACCCTTGCCATCTCTTGTTTGACCACTTCCAATTTGCCTTGATTCATGGACCTGACATTCCAGGTTCCTATGCAATACTGTGCGACCCCACAGACGGCAGCCCACCAGGCTCCCCCGTCCCTGGGATTCTCCAGGCAAGAACACTGGAGTGGGTTGCCATTTCCTCCTCCAATGCATGAAAGTAAAAAGTGAAAGTGAAATTGCTCAGTCATGTTCGACTCTTAGCGAGCCCATGGACTTCAGCCTACCAGGCTCCTCCATCCATGGGATTTTCCAGGCAAGAGTACTGGAGTGGGGTGATACCATTATAAAGGGTTGGTGAATAGCGACCTTAGGTCTAAGTGGGTCTTTGTGGGAGTCATTACTCTGCTACTGAGCTCTCTGATCTTCAGTAAAATGGAACAGAGCCACTGCCTTGTGGAGCTGTTGTCTGAATGAGAGTTAACCCACCTGTAAAGTCCTTAGTATACTCAGTGTCATCCTGGGCCCTTGACAAATCGTAGTTATTTTCCTCGTTTAGCTATAGAGAGAATTTACACCCATGGGAAGAATGTTTTTCATTGTCCAGCTCCTTTCAAATAAATTGGAAAGCCAAGATGAAATGGGTAAATCTGTAATAAAATACAGTTTAACACAATTGAATCCTACAGAAAGTCTAAACAGTAATTTCCACAGGAAAAAGTAAATAGGGGAAGTTGTAAAGGGTTTCCTTCAAAAGAAGCATCAGGAGTAGATTGATTCACAGGGAATATCTACCTAACATTTAAATGTCAGGTGCCTCCAGTGCTACTTAGGCTACTGCAAGAGAATTGAGAAAGAAGCTTATGGTTCTGCTCTGTGTATAGGATGTTAACCATAAAACTGTCGAATTTACACAAAAGATTGCACATAAAAATAAAAGCCATATATCAAGTTAATGCATTAATATGAAAATAGGAGTTTTAAATAAAAACTAGTGAACTGAAGAAAAAAGCATATAAGAAATACCAACAAATGATTAAAGATTTATTTATTCTAGAAGTATGAGTAAAGTTTCACATTAGAAGTTAATTAATAGAGTTCATTATATTAATAGATATTAAGGAAAAAATATGTGAAAATCAACATCCATCCATAGTAATGCTACTCAATAAGGTATATGGGTACTTTCTAAATGTATGTACAAATATGTGTATAGCCCAAAAGTCAGTAGCCAGCATCTTACTCAGTGTGGCAATTCTACTAAAGTTAGGAGAAAAGCAAAAATGCCCATTACCTCTATGAATAATTAATAGTATGTTGAATTAGTTCAGTCAGGCAGGAGAAGAAAGAGGCTTAAAACCTGAAAATTCAGAGTAAGACAGTCTCTGTTTGCATAGGATGTGATTGTATATCTAGCAAAATGAAAAATAAGGGGGAAAAGACCCAATGGATAAATTTCTATAAACACTAAGATTTAGTAAAAGAGCAGGATATAAATTTAACAGCCAGAAATTAATAATTTTGTTTAGAAATATGATAACCAGTTAACACACATATTGGGAGAAAAGATAACCCTTTATGGATACCTAGGCATAAATATGGGGTTCCCTGGTGGCTCAGTGGTAAAGAACCCACCTACCTACACAGGAGATATGGGTTCTATCCCTGGGTTGAGAAGATCCCGAGGGAAGGTAATGGCAACCCACTCCAGTAACTTGCCTGGGAAATCCCATGAACAGAGGTGCCTGGTGGGCTATAGTCCTTGGGATCACAAAAGAGTTGGGACATGACGTAGTGACTAAACAATATCGAAGGCATAATTTAAACAGAAAAATACAGAAATAGACCCAGTTGCATATGCAAACATACCATATAGCAATGAAAGCATTTGAGATTAGAAGGGCTTCCCCACTGATGGGTTTTGCTCTTAAGTTGTGTTGAAACCGTTGGATAGACAAGAAAAATGCCAGAATTGAATCCATTCCTCATTTGATACGCCAAGATCAAGTCCAACTGCATCAATGCTTTCAATGTGAAAAATAAAACCCTTTAATAGATAATTTTTAGAGCAGTTTTAAGTATACTGCAAAGCTGAGCAGAAGGTATGGACTGTTACCATGTAACTCCTGTCCCCACACACATGGCCTCCACCACTGTCAGCATCCCACACCAAGGCAATACGTGTGTTACAATTGATGAACTGACACTGGCCCATCCTTATCACCCAAAGTCCATAATGTCCATTAGGGTTCACTCTTGGTGTTGTGCGTTTGTTGGTTCAAAACCTTGGGCGTTCTCAGGGTGAAATCCAAAACTGGCCCACATTCTCATATGTAATGAAACTAACTTATCCAAGCAAAGAAACAAATGCTTGGAGTCCTTTCTAGGAGGCTGGGCTGTCCTTTGTTTTAATTGGTTATATAAACCTTAGGAGCTTATCATTTAAACTTGACATCACCTTGCTGATTTAATAAGAAACAAAAGCCTAATATGTATAAAATGGGAGGAGAGTGCAGTTTTAGCCATATTTCCCAAAGCATGGAATGAGCCAGGCCCCCAGCCTCCACATGTGACACCCACGGTCCTGTGTGTGTGTGTGTGTGTGTGCGCACGCAAGGGGGAGCCTGAGAAATCGGTGTGTCAAGAAGACCTCTTCTGTGGCAGTTGCCTCTGTCTTCTCTGGTTGGGGTCCCTGCAAATGTAGCGTGACAGAGTTTACGCTGTCACAGGGGTTCAGGCAGCACTGCTGGGACCAAGCATGGCTAGGGTTGATCAGGGGTCAGCAGGACCCCTGAGCCACACAGGAGACAGCCCGTATGTGGCAGGCAGTCCAGAGCGCCTGTGAGCGTGCAGAACACCCTCTCGGGACTGTGACCTTGCGGAGTCAGGGCCCTGGGAGGGAGGGAAGGAGGGAGCCAGGGTGTGAGAGGCTAGGCCAGGCTGCAGGGGCCGAGAGAGAAGGACATGGGAAGCACCTCTGTGCTCTGGGCTTCCAAGGGACCCTTGAAAGGCTCCCAGCAGGAGAGCTGTCAGTCCAGTCTGCCTGCCTGTGGAGGAGAAGGTCAGGGGCGGGGGACAGCTCTCATCCCAAGGGAAAGACCAGAGTATCTCAGCAGCTCTGCCTGGCTCTCCCTTCTCAAACCTCCATCACCTCCCGCACAGAGAAGGAGTCGTGCAAATACCTACTCAATAGATAACAAGGACCTACTGTATAGCACAGGGAACTGTACTCAATATCTTGTAATAACCTATAAAGGAAAAAAATCTGAAAAAGAATGTATGTGTATATATATCTGAACCACTTCCCTGTACACCTGAAACTAACACAGTGTTGTAAATCAAATATATACTTCATTAAAAATAAATAAATCATATGTTAAAATGTATAACATTTTAAAATTAGCATACAAATTATTTTTTAATACCTATCAAGGATAAAGAGCATGTCCCCCAACATGGTTTTAGGAAAATGCCTAGCCAGGGCCCTGGTCCTTGGAACATGGGCAGTGATTGGCCGAAACAGAATATTCTGGCCAAAGCCCTATATTTTGCAAGGAGTGGACAGAGCCCAGGGATGGGCTTGGATGGTCACCTTGAACCCCCTCCCGGGTTCTCCCCAGGGTCCTACTGTGCATTTTCAGGCCTTTGTATCCATCTGGACTCAGGGACTGAGGTCCAGCTAGGAAAGAGGGTGTTGGTCATCCTGCCTGTGTCTGAGAGTGATAGGGGGCGGGATGGGGGGCACTTGGTGCCTCTGTTGCTCCTAGGAGCAGGCACCTACCTGTCTGGGTGCATGCCTACATGTAATCAGTTAGCAAGCTTTCTGGTATGTTCAGCAGGACTGGCTGAGGGCAGCACACACCCCTTCTGCCATTCAAGCTAGCTCTTCAGTGCTTCCACAGGCGGCAGTTCTGCTCCTCGGTGGAGACCTGGGCAGGCGAGGGTGGTCCCCATCATCACAGGTTGGATAACAGCTCGCACTTACTGAGCATGCCCTGTGGGCCACTGTGTTTCATGCACTAACTCCTTCAGACTTTAGGCCAGCTAAGAGGTACTGTTATGATTCTGACCCACCAATGAGGAACTTGAAAAGGTATGCCTGAGGCCTCACAGGAGTGGTGATGGAGCTATTTTGGCACTGAGAGAGGCTGATTCCAGGGTCAAGCCTTGTCCCTGGACTGCACTGCCTCTCCCAATACAAAGCCATCATGGAAAGAGCTTGGCATGCCTCTGTCCCCAGGACAGTAGGCAAGACCCTCAGAGAAGTTCTGTCCAAGGGCCAAGATACAGAGCCTGGACATGGCCTCCCTGGTCCTCACAGGGTTAGGACAGGCCAGGGGTGCCTTGGCCATGAAGGGTGGGTTGTGGGGCCCAGCAGTGCTCTCTGGAGGATTGGCATGAGGGGGCAGGGGTGATGATGGCCAAGATGGCTGGGAGCCCATGTCCCCATTGGCCTGGCTCCTCCTGTGTCATCACAGTGCTTGAATGTGGGGCCTCAGTGTTGTGGGGGCATTAGATTTACGAATTAAGTCTTGGATTCCCTGGCGGTCCAATAGTTAAGAATCTGCCTACCAGTGCAGGGGACATGGGTTCAGTCCTTGGCCCAGGAAGATTCTAAGGCCATGCTGCAACTACTGAAGCCTACTTGCCCTAGAGCCCATGCTCTGCAACAAGAGAAGACACCAGCAGGAGAAACCTATGCACCGCGCCTAGAGAGTAGCCCCTACTCACCGCAGCTAGAGAAAGCCCACATCCAATAGCAAAGACCCAGCACAGCCAAAAATAAATAAATGAGAGTTTTTTAATAAAAGAAAGAAGTCTTCGAGGGGACATGTACATTAACCTCTTGCTGCACCAATGTTTATACTTGAATGTGGTGAAAAGTTCTTTTGAAGTCCACCCTTTAACTTCTGTCTGTGCAGAGGACAAGGCACAGAGGAGGAGGTGTGGCATGAGTCTTCATCACAGCACTGGTGAGAGCCAGTCTCAGTCTCAGCACAGGGGCTTGGTATAAGTGTAGAAATGGTGCAAGCTGAGTTATACACAGTGACCCAAAGGTGGAAACAACCAAATGTGCAGCTACAGATGAATGGCTACACAAGGTGTGATCTATCCATACAGTGGAATGTCATTCAGCCTTGTTGTGGCCACATGGTATATCCTCCCAAAATTCATGTGCTGAAGCCCTAACCCCCCAATGTGATGGTATTAGGAGGTGGAGCCAGCGGGAGGTAATGGGGTTTAGATGAGATTGTGAGGATGGAGCCCCCATGCTGCTATTTGTGTCCTTGCCACATGAGGACCCAGGGAGAAGGTGGCATCTGCAGCCAGAATATGGGCTCTCACTAGATGCCAAGTCTCCCAAGATACCAGCAGCTTGATCTCAGACTTGCCAGCCTCCAGAACTATGAGAAATCCATGTCCCTTGTTTGAGCCATCCAATCTGTGGCATTTTCTGACAGCGTCCCCAACTAAGATGAGCCTTAAAATGGAAAGAAATCCCAATACTTGCTACAATACGCATGCACCTTGGAAGACCCCATGCTGAGCGAAATAGACCGTCAACAGGGGACAAATATTATGTGATTTATTAAGAGGATCCTGGAACTGTCAAATTTATAAACAAAGTAGAGCGATGGTTTCCAGGGGCTGGGGGAGGGAGTGCATGTTTAATGGGGCAGAGTCTCCATTGGACAACATAAAAAAGTTTCAGAGATGATGGTGGTGATGATGGGTGCATAATAATGTAGAATATATTTAATGTTACTGAAATGCACTCTTAAATAGTTAAAATGGTGATTTCATGTTATATATGTGTTATAATAATTAAAAATATGCAAGATTCAATGTATTGATGGGGTACTTACTATTAAGGTTGAAAACAGGTCTGTGATGGGAAAAGGATACTCTCTGAAATATAAGTACTGGTTACAAAGAGGAAATTTGAGATACTACCCCCCTTGCAGAAGCCCCCATGTTTGGGAGGTGATGGCCGCCTGATAGGCAGGTGCCCAAGGAAAAAACGAGCCTGATTCAGACAGTCGGCCAAGCCCCAGGTGTGCCTCCTATGAACGAAGCAAAGCCTCAGCCTCTGTCTGATCGTCAGGAGAGTAACACGCTCTTATCTTCTGCTTTGTCCTCCAGGTGGAAGAGACCAAAGAAGTGGCTCTCCTGGCCGAGGCCCCGGTACATGGAGAGAAGGAAGACAGCAATCTCCTAATTGGAACCATATACATTAGGTCAAATCATTTTCTTATTGTCAAGCCACACCAACCCAAAAATCACACCCCAGTCAGAGCCATGTGCAAGCTGGTGTAGGGACAGTGAGTGTCTGACGTCACAGACACCCCTGTCTTGTTCCTCCATCCTCATGGCCTGGCACCTTCGATGAGCTTAATTCCCCAAGTCTTACAGATGCTCAGGTGGACTCAGAGAGGTAACACAGCATGTCACCTCTTATCACAGGGGCCAAGCTGGGGTTAGGATTAGGCCAGCAGTTCTGGCTCTAAAGCAGCAGCAGTCGGCACAGACCTAGCGCTCGAGCAGAGCCCATCCAAGTGAAAAAGAAACAGGGGATTCTCACAGTGGCATGGGATTTAAACTCACCCCCATGGCTTGCAAAATTAATTAGATGCTCACCAGGATAATATTTCCCATCATGTATACTTAGCAAACTTTCTGTGAAGGTCCAGATAGTAAATATGTTTGGTTCTGTGGATCTGAACAGTTTCTGTTTTAACTGCTTGACTCAGCCACATGCAAAAATGACCACAGATAGTATGACAGGGAGTGGGCAGGGCTGGTTCCAATAAATAGTTATTCACAAAGTAGTGGACTGTAATTTGCCAACCCCTTCTTAATGGAGACAGAGGGTGCATTTGTGCTTTATCAGGCATGACCGTGTTACCACTTTACTGGTGGGAGTCACCCTCACATGCCATGTACTGTCTGTTTCTCCCGAGCAACTGCCTGGTGCAGTTTAGCCTGTGATCAAGCTACAGGGTGACATTTTATTCCTCTAACTGGGATTATTCTTCTAGGAAATCTGAGATCTTTATGAATTTTATTGTTTGTTCTTGTGAGTATGACAACTCTTGGGAAAATGGCAAATGATTTATCCTCTTCAGCAAGCATAGTATTTCAGCCCACTCTGGATTGATGGGGAATATTTCCTAAGAGCCAAGTAAGGACTGAAGTGGGCATGGGGATGGGTCACTGTTTAAGATGTAGGTAGAATACAGCAGCAACACAATTACATTCGTGGAAGTGTTAGCAGCTGTCAATTAATCTCTCTAACATTCATTAAGTGTTTGATTATTTTAGAGCAACCAAGTCTATCTTCTTTTCAATTGGTTATCACTGGAATTGACATAATCTAAGATGGGAAGTGGCCTTCCCCAATGGCTCAGAGGTAAACAATCTGCCTGCCAATGCAGGAGATGTGGGTTTGACCCCTGAGTTGAGAAGATTCCCCTAGGGTAGGAAATGGCAACCCAATCTAGTATTCTTGCTTGGAAAATCCCATGCACAGAGGAGCCTGGTGGGCCACAGTCCGTGGGGTCTCCAAGAATTGGACATGACAGCAACTAAACATGCACTCAGGTAGGAAGACTGAACTGGGAATGCCTTCTCTCTCCTATGGCACCTACAAAGGGAATGACATTTGAGTCTGACTTTTATTATTTACTACTGCACACAAGTAATCAGGCATTGTCCTACACTGGCTCAAATATGTGTCACACCAAGTGGAACTGGTTTCTTTTTTCCATCACGTTTGCCTCTCTGTTCTCTCCTACAGATGGATGGTTTCTAGCCTGCTTCCAAACCCCACCTCGGCTGAGTGTTGGGCGGCCCTCCTACACGATCCTATGACTCTTGATATGGACGCAGTCCTGTCAGACTTTGTTCGGTCTACGGGGGCAGAACCTGGTCTGGCCAGAGACCTGCTGGAAGGTAGGCCTCTTCCAGGTCCCCCAAACCACCCTCTTGGCCATAACTGCCCCCAACTCAGTGACAAAAGATAAGTTTTCTCTTACCTGACAAGGGTGGTACTTGGACTCCTTAAAAAGTCAAAGATGGTGTGGATGATGGAATTCCTTTTGTTACTCTTGACTTTCTTTGGGGAATTGAATAGATCACCCAACTCTCTATAGTAAAAGAACAGAAGGCATTCACTAGGTTTTGCTTTGCATTAAAACTTCTAGATATTGAGTCAAAATCTATCAATGGCTGTTTTTTAAAGAAAATATATTCAGTAAAGCAGAAATTAGAAACCATTAAAGAGAAACACTTTTATTGAAGACATGAGCTGCTTATCTGTGTCTTAGCTGAGACAAAAATATTTCAGGCCAAGGTTTTTGTTGAAAAAAAAAAAAAAGAACACCTAATAGCCAACAAAATAGTTGAAAATAATTCACAAGCAAGAAGGCAAATTCATCCTCAAGCTTCTAGAGTGGATACCATTCACTACATGAAAAATGTGCTTAGTCTCTATTTAGAATGTTTTGAGATAGTTATTCAGCTATAATGAAATAAAAGTAATGTTTAGTTTCAGTCTCTAAAATTGACTTATTTTGCGTATTTTTACCATTTCTTTTCTTTTTTTTTTATGATGGAGTAAAAAGAATGGGAAGAACCAATTACAGCTTCTCAAGAGTCATGTGTGTGAAAGAGGAGTTATAAACAGTTACTGTTTGCTCCAAATATATAAATTCCTCCTTGTGAAATTAGCAAATACTTGGTCAAATAGTGTAAGTCACAATGATTCCTTCATTCCCTTAAGGAAAGATATGACTCACTGTACATTTGCATGGTTGGAGGTAATCTCTATCCTATTGAAAATTAAGACCTCTCTATTGGAGGATTCTTTTTTTTTTTTAAGGTCTTTTACTTTGGGCCACAGTCCGTGGGGTCTCCAAGAATTGGACATGACAGCAACTAAACATGCACTCAGGTTAGGAAGACTGAACTGGGAATGCCTTCTCTCTCCTATGGCACCTACAAAGGGAATGACATTTGAGTCTGACTTTTATTATTTACTACTGCACACAAGTAATCAGGCATTGTCCTACACTGGCTCAAATATGTGTCACACCAAGTGGAACTGGTTTCTTTTTTCCATCACGTTTGCCTCTCTGTTCTCTCCTACAGATGGATGGTTTCTAGCCTGCTTCCAAACCCCACCTCGGCTGAGTGTTGGGCGGCCCTCCTACACGATCCTATGACTCTTGATATGGACGCAGTCCTGTCAGACTTTGTTCGGTCTACGGGGGCAGAACCTGGTCTGGCCAGAGACCTGCTGGAAGGTAGGCCTCTTCCAGGTCCCCCAAACCACCCTCTTGGCCATAACTGCCCCCAACTCAGTGACAAAAGATAAGTTTTCTCTTACCTGACAAGGGTGGTACTTGGACTCCTTAAAAAGTCAAAGATGGTGTGGATGATGGAATTCCTTTTGTTACTCTTGACTTTCTTTGGGGAATTGAATAGATCACCCAACTCTCTATAGTAAAAGAACAGAAGGCATTCACTAGGTTTTGCTTTGCATTAAAACTTCTAGATATTGAGTCAAAATCTATCAATGGCTGTTTTTTAAAGAAAATATATTCAGTAAAGCAGAAATTAGAAACCATTAAAGAGAAACACTTTTATTGAAGACATGAGCTGCTTATCTGTGTCTTAGCTGAGACAAAAATATTTCAGGCCAAGGTTTTTGTTGAAAAAAAAAAAAAAGAACACCTAATAGCCAACAAAATAGTTGAAAATAATTCACAAGCAAGAAGGCAAATTCATCCTCAAGCTTCTAGAGTGGATACCATTCACTACATGAAAAATGTGCTTAGTCTCTATTTAGAATGTTTTGAGATAGTTATTCAGCTATAATGAAATAAAAGTAATGTTTAGTTTCAGTCTCTAAAATTGACTTATTTTGCGTATTTTTACCATTTCTTTTCTTTTTTTTTTATGATGGAGTAAAAAGAAGTGGGAAGAACCAATTACAGCTTCTCGAGAGTCATGTGTGTGAAAGAGGAGTTATAAACAGTTACTGTTTGCTCCAAATATATAAATTCCTCCTTGTGAAATTAGCAAATACTTGGTCAAATAGTGTAAGTCACAATGATTCCTTCATTCCCTTAAGGAAAGATATGACTCACTGTACATTTGCATGGTTGGAGGTAATCTCTATCCTATTGAAAATTAAGACCTCTCTATTGGAGGATTCTTTTTTTTTTTTAAGGTCTTTTACTTTATGTTTATTGTTCCTATGTCAAGAATACCTATTGTGATAGTTTTATTCAAATAGGAGGTTTACTTCCCTTCTCTGAGCTCCATGTGAAATGAGTTCCCATGGCTAGGAAGAAACAATACACAATGCCAGTACTTCCCTGAAGGATAGACCCATGGAAACTTAAGTACATTTTGTATATAGTGTGTTTATTTAACTTACCCTGATTACCATATCAAATCTGGCATCCCTAATCCCTGTCTATTCTCTTGCCCTGCTTCATATTCTTCGTAACATGAGTCATGTTGTTACTGTTATGTTATCCATGTTATAATACCTTACTTATGGTAGTATCAGTCTCCCACACTAGCACAGAAGTCCCACGGTCTTATACTCTGCTGAATCCTCAGAGCTGTTGGAGGATTCTGATAAAATGGGATTCATTTCTAAATTTCCCTGAACCTCCCAGAATTTCAAACATTCTTGGAGTTTAGAATGAAATATGCTTAGAGAATATATGTGATGTATGTGAATCAAAGTGCTATTCTAATGTTTCCCTGAGCTTTTCACTGCTTTTCTTAGTTTTAGTGAGCAGTCATGTAGGGAAGTAGGTTTACAATGAGGTTGGCAACAAGGACTGGGATAAGTCCAGATTCAACAATTTACTGGCTAAAAGATGTAGGGAAGATTATTTTATTTCCCTTAAGCCTTAGTTTTTGTCTATACATTGAACCTAACCCACCTTCTAGGATGATCGTGAACATTAGAAGTTGCAATGTAAATGCTTGGTGGGTGGCGTGACCAGCTTTTAGAGATGCTCAAACAGGAGCAGGTGAAGGTCTTGTCTGCTGTTGCCTTCTTTGCAGGTAGTACTGACCTTGCCATGATATGTGGTGAGTCTTCAACTGGAAGCAAGAGCTTTCAGCTTTTTTTCTTTTATTTTTTTAGGGAAAGTGCAAGAAAATAACTTTTTGTGTAGAGAGTTCTAAGGATTTGAACACGTGTGTAGATTTGTGTCATTACTACCTCTCTCAGAGCACAGAACCATCTTATCAGCCCCAAGAACTCCTCCTGTTCGCTTACAGCCATGCCTGCCCCAGCCCTGGCCACTAGCAACCCCCATTCCATTTTTTATCACTTTGGTTTTGGCTCTTTTGAGAACATCATATACATGGAGTCACAAAGAACCTAACCTTTTCAAATGGGCTTCTTTTCACTCAGCATGATTGTTTTGAGATTCATCTGAGCTGATGTGCTTGTCTATAGTTTGTTCCTTTGTTTTGCTGAGTGATATACCTATTGTAGAGATGGACCATGGACTGTTAAGCCACTCAACTGTGGGAGGCATTCAGTTGTCTCCAATTTTTTGCAGTTATAACTAGAACTACGATATATCTGAGGACAGGGCTTTTGTGAACACAGTTTTAATTTTTCTAGGGTAAACACAGCAGAGGGATTGCTATTTCAAATGGTAAGTATATGTCTAAAAGAAATTGCCAAACTGTCTTCCAGAGTGCAGTACCATTTAGTATTTCTACCAGAAACATGTGGGAGTTCTAGCTACTCCACATCCTCACCACAATTGGCTTTTTTAAAAAAATTTAGCCATTGTGGGTTTAGAATGTCATTTCCTCATCATTTTAGTTTCAATTTCCCCAGTGACTAATGATGCTCAATTGTTTTCATGTTATTTTCCATTGCTGTATTCTCCCTGGTGAGATGTCTGTTCAAGCCTTTTCCCAATTTTTCAGCAAAATTAGGTTGCTGTTTTTTATAGTTGAGTTTTGAAAGTTCATTATATATTCTGAATATAAATCCTTTAGGTGGCTGTTTTTTTTTACAGTTGAGTTTTGAAAGTTCATTATATATTCTGAATATAAATCCTTTGTCAGATATGTGATTTGTAATATTTTCTCCCAGTCTGTACTTGACTTTTCACTCTCTTAGCAGTGCTCTTGGCAGAGCAGAAGTTTTTAATTTTGCTGGAATCCAATTTATCATTTTTTCCTTTTATGGATTGTGCTTTGGGTGATGCGTCTAAGAACCTTTGTATAGCCAGGTCATGAAGATTTTCTCCTGTGTGAACTCAAAAGTTGTAATGTCTGACTCATTTGGGGCTGATTTTTGTATAACATGTGAGATTTAGAGCAAGCTTCATTTTTATGCATATAGATGACCAGTTGTTCAAACCATTTTTTGAAGATTATCCTTCCTCTTTTGAATTGTACTGACATAGTTGTCACAAACAAACTAAGTGTGTCTATAGGAAACCATTGATGTCAATTCAGTTTTATTGATCAGTATGTCCATTCTTTTGCCAATGCTATACTGTCTTGATTACTATAGCTTTGTAGCAAATCTTAAAATCAGCATGGTTCTTTCAGCTTTGTTCTTCTTTTCCAAAAGTGTTTCAAGTAGCCTGCATTTTTGCCTTTCCCTATAAACTTGAGGATTATGTTACCTCTATCTATAAAATTTCCTGCTGAAATTTTTATTGGAATTATAGTAAATCTATAAATCATTGCCAACTGTGTTATGTCTTTGAATCCATGTGACGTTGTAACCATATTTTCCATTTATTTAGGGCTTATTTGAGTTATTTCATTAACAGTTTATAGGTTTTAGCATATTAGATCCTATACATATTTTGTAAGATACATCTTTGGGGAGGGATTGAACTTCTATATATGATTTAAGTTCATTTTCTAACTGTTCATTGCTAGTATGTAAACATATAATTGATTTTTGCGTGCTGTTCTTACATCCTACAATTATACCACACTCAGTTATTTATTCAAGTGTGTGTGTATGTCTATTCGTTAAAAATTTGTTTCTGCAATTGTGTTGTTTCCTTTCCAATATATGCCTTTTATTTATTTTTCTTGACTTATTCTTCACTTATTCCTATTTATTGCACTAGCTAAAACCCCAGTAAAATGTTGAATGAGAATGATGAAAGGGAACATCCTTGCCTTGTTCTTGATCTTAGGGGGAAAGCTTTCCATCTTTCACCATTATGCAGAGTGGGTTTGGTTGATGTTTTTGTCAGGTGAAGAAAATACCTTTCTGTTCCTAGTTTGCTGAGAGTTTTATTATGAACAGTTTTGTTTTTTTTTTCCAAATGCATCTTCTACATCAATTGATATGATTGAGTTTTCTTTAAACTGCTAGTATAATGTATTGCATTGATTGCCTTCTAATAGTAAACGAGCCTTTCAGCTATTATTTCTTTGAAGATTTTCTACCGTACATTTTTTTCATCTCCTAATGGGACTTCGATGATATAAAGGTTAAAACTTTTGTCACTGTCCTACATATCCCTACAGTTCTAATCATTTTCTTTTTTGATATTTTCTCTGTCAATTATTCACTTCTGTTGATCTACTTATAAAATTACTGAATCCTCTATCATCTCCATTCTGTTACCGAGCCCAGACAAAGATTTTTTTATTTTAGTTGTTGAATTTTTTCATTTCTAACATTTCCACTTGATTCTTCTTTATGCCTCTGTTTCTTTGCTGAGGCTTTCTGTATTTTTCAAGAGTGTTTCTTCTGTCTTAGTTGTTGGAAAATATAATAACTGCTTTAAAGTCTTGGTCAAATAATTCCAATATCTGTGGGATCCCAGCATTGCTGTTGATATTTCCTTGGTTTTTTGTTATGGTGAGCAAATTTGGATTGTATCCTAGACATTTTGAATATTATGTTTTAAGACTTAGGTTGTTTTTTGAATCTTATAACGGATATTGTGTGAATCTCATAGCAGATTTTGTTTAGAAGGTAATTAACCCTGTAGGGTTCAAATCACAAGTCCTCACTTCCCCAAGACTTCTGTAGATTGTGGTTTCAATATTGAGTCTTTGAGAAGTGCTACTGGATCTGTCTGGTGTACACCCAGTGGCAAATCTGGGACTTAGGCAATCGTTTGCCCCATATTTTACTGCTCCAGGCCCTGGAATCTACTTAGGGTCAGATCCATACACATGCAGCTCAAGAATTCATAAACAGCTTTAAGGGGTTGCTTTCCTAAGCCCCTGCTTATCATAATTGCCTTGATAGTTCTGGGTCCCTGGGACTCAGCTCTCCAGCCCAACAGCTAGCACCCTGAAGCTCTGTTTGCCCAACACTCTTGCACATTTGATTTGACTGTACCCATCTCAGAGCTGAGCAGAAGCCAGAGGGAGAGCAGTAGCAATGGGGCTCACCACGCCCACTGGGATTCACAGCTCTTCTGATTGGAGAGGAAGTTTCCCTGCCTTCCTATTCTGATTTCTTGCCATCTCTCATAGCTCCACAGGATTGCTTGAGTTCTAGGACACAAGAGAAATGAGAAAAAAAAAAAGTTGTTAAGAAAAAAAAAGATCAATAAGAGGTTTCTACACTCTTTCTGAACATTGGATACCCCTTCTTACTTCTTGAGCCAGAGTAGAGGTCTTCCCTTGGAACCAATGCCCACTTCTAGGTTCTGGGCTACGTGAGTTCACATCAGGGAGACTAGAAATAAAAAGTGATAAACTCGCCACCAGTTCTGTGGTTTTCTTCCTCAATCTGCCTGCTTGCATTTACTTCTTTGGATCCTCACTAGCTGCTCCAGGCATGCTGTCCAGGCAAAAAGGTGATTTCAGTAGGAGAGACACATGGAGTGTCCTTTCATCATACACCCTGCAAACTATGTTGTGTTTTCACAAGTGGAAGGCTCCCTGCATATGGAGGGTTCTTTAACTTGTCAGTTACTTGGGTCAAGAATTTTCCAAAAGTCAATGTTTCAAAAGACAAACTATTTTCATTGTGAGGTCTCAGACCTTTCTAAGGGTAAAAAATTTTCAGTAATGGCAGAAGCTAGGTAAAAGGTACATGGGCCCTTTCTGTAGTACTTTTTAAACTATTTGTATGTTTTTATGGAAGTGACTTTAAGCAACTTGGGCTTCCCTGATAGCTCAGCTGGTAAAGAATCCACCTGCAATGCAGGAGACCTGGTTTGATTCCTGGGTTGGAAAGATCCCCTGGAGAAGGGAAAGGGTACCCATTCTAGTATTCCTGGGCTTCCCTGATGGCTCAGACAGTAAAGAATCTGCCTGCAATGCAAGAGACCTGGTTCAGTCCATGAGTTGGAAAGATGCACTAGAGGAGGGCATGTCAACCCACTCCAGTATTCTTGCCTAGAGAATCCCCATGGACAGAGGAGCTTGGTGGGCTATAGTCCATGGGGGTCACAAAGAGTTGGACACAACTGAGTGACTAAGTACACACAGCACATGGAAACGACTTAAATACCCGTCAACAGATGAATGAATAAAGAAGGCATGGTGTATGTATACAATAGACTATTACTCAAATTTTCATGTAAGAAAAATGAAATAATGTCATTTGCAACAACATAAACGGACCTAAAGATTATCATACTGAGTGAAATAAGCCAGACAAAGACAAATATCATATGATATCACTTTTATGTGGAATTTTAAAAAGTGCTACAAATTAACTTATTTAAAAAACAGAAACAGACCCACAGACAGAAAATAAACTTGTGATTTCCAAAGGGAAAAGTCAGAGAAGGATAGAAGTTTTGCATTAACAGATACATACTACTATGTATTAATATAAAATAGATAACCAATAAGGATCTACTGTATTGCAGAGGGAACTATACTCAGTATTTTATAATAACCTATAAGGGGAAAGAATTTGAAAAAGAATATATATATATAGATACATATTATATATGTATGTATAGCTCAATCACTTTGCTGTACACCTGAAACTCAAACAACATTGTAAATCAACTATACTTCAATTTTTTAAAAAGAATAAGTGAAAGAAAACCAACTATTTGTGTGTTTTTAATTAATTAATTTCAAAATAAAAAGTTCATGGAATATTAACTTGGATATAAAAGAGAGCATGTTTGAACACAGTTCTAATGACATGGGTAAACCAAGAGCCTGTTATACAGAGTGAAGTAAGTCAGAAAGAAAAGACAAATATTGTGTATTATGCATATATATGGAATCTAGAAAGATGGTACTGATTATCCTATTTGCAGGGCAACAAAGAAGACACAGACATAAAGAACAGACTTTTGGTAACCATGGGGGAGGGAGAGGGTAAAAAGACTCGAGAGAGAGCATCGAGACATATACATTACCATATGTAAAATAGATAGCCACAGATATTTGCTGTATGATGTAGGGAATCCAAAGCTGGTGTTCTGTGACAACCTAGAAGGGTGGGATGGGGAGGGAGGTAGGAGGGAGGTTTAAGAGGAGGGGACATATGTATGTTTGTGGCTGATTCATGTTGATGGATGACAGAAATCATCACGATATTGTAATTATCCTCCAATTAAAAATAAAATACAATTTTTAAAGAAAAGTTAAAAACATACAAGAACGGGAGTCACAGAATGACAGCAGGAAACAGTAGCAGTTCAATTCATTTCAGTCACTCAGTCGCGTCCAACTCTTTGCGACCCCACGGACTGTAGCATGCCAGGCTTCTCGGTCCATTACCAACTCCTGGAGCTTGCTCAAACTTCTAGAAGGGTGGGATGGGGAGGGAGGTAGGAGGGAGGTTTAAGAGGAGGGGACATATGTATGTTTGTGGCTGATTCATGTTGATGGATGGCAGAAATCATCACGATATTGTAATTATCCTCCAATTAAAAATAAAATACAATTTTTAAAGAAAAGTTAAAAACATACAAGAACGGGAGTCACAGAATGACAGCAGGAAACAGTAGCAGTTCAATTCATTTCAGTCACTCAGTCGCGTCCAACTCTTTGCGACCCCACGGACTGTAGCATGCCAGGCTTCTCGGTCCATTACCAACTCCTGGAGCTTGCTCAAACTCATGTTCATCAAGTCAGTGATGCCATCCAACCATCTCATCCTCTGTCGTTCCCTTCTGCTCCTGCCTTTGATCTTTCTAGGCATCAGGATCTTTTCCAGTGAGTCAGTTCTTCGCATCAGGTGGCCAAAGTATTGGAGCTTCAGCTTTAGCATCAATCCTTCCAGTGAATATTCAGGGCTGATTTCCTTTAGGATGGACTAGTTTGATCTCTGTGCAGTTCAAGGGACTCTCAAAAGTCTTCTCCAATGTCACAGTTCTAAAGCATCAATTCTTCCATGCTCAGCTTTCCTTATGGTCCATCTCTCACATCCATACATGACTACTGGGAAAACCATAGCTATGACTAGAGGGAACTTCATCAGCAAAGTAATGTCTCTGCTTTTTAATATGCTATCTAGGTTGGTCATAGATTTTCTTCCAAGGAGCAAGCATCTTTTAATTACATGGCTGCAGTCACCATCTGCAGTGATTTTGAAGCCCAAAAATATAGTCTGTCACTGTCTCTGTGTGTTCCCCATCTATTTGCCATGAAGTGATGGAACTCTATCTAGGTTGGTCATAGATTTTCTTCCAAGGAGCAAGCATCTTTTAATTACATGGCTTCAGTCACCATCTGCAGTGATTTTGAAGCCCAAAAATATAGTCTGTCACTGTCTCTGTGTGTTCCCCATCTATTTGCCATGAAGTGATGGAACCAAATGCCATGATCTTCGTTTTTTTGAATGTTGAGTTTTAAGCCAGTTTTTTCATGCTCCTCTTTCACTTTTATTAAGAGGCCCTTCAGTTCCTCTTCACTTTCTGCCATAAGGGTGGTGTCATCTACATATCTGAGATTATTGATATCTCTCCTGGCAATCTTGATTTCAGCTTGTGCTTCATCCAGCCCAGCATTTTACATGATGCACTCTGTGTATAAGTTAAATAAGTAGGGTGACAATATACAGCCTTGATATACTCCTTTCCCAATTTGGAACCAGTCTGTTGTTCCATGTCCAGTTAAAACTGTTGCTTCTTGACCTGCATACATATTTCTCTGGATTTTTTACAGGAAGCAGGTTAGGTGGTCTGGTATTCCCACCTCTTTTAAGAATTTTCCACAGTTTGTTGTGATCCACATAATCAAGGGTTTTAGTGTAGTCAGTGAAGCAGAAGTATTTTTCTGGAATTCTCTTGTTTTTTCGGTGACCCAGAGGATGTTGGCAGTTTGATCTGTTGTTCCTCTGCCTTTTCTAAATCCAGCTTGAACATGTGGAAGTTCTTGGTTCATATACTGTTGAAGCCTGGCTTGGAGAATTTTGAGCATTACTTTCTAGCATGTGAGACGAGTGCAATTGTGCAGTAGTTTGAACATTCTTTGGCATTGCCTTTCTTTGAGATTGGAATGAAAACTTACCTTTTCCAGTCCTGTGGTCACTGCTGAATTTTACAGATTTGCTGGCATATTGAGTGCAGCACTTTCACAGGATCATCTTTTAAGATTTGAAAAAGCTCAGCTGGAATTCTATCACCTCCACTAGCTTTGTTCATAGTGATGCTTCCTAAGGCTCACTTGACCTCGCACTCCAGGATGTCTGGCTCTAGGTGAGTGATCACACCATCATGGTTATCTAGGTCATAATATCTTTTTTGTGTAGTTCTTCTGTGTATTCTTCGGAGAAGACAATGGCACCCCACTCCACCTCTCCTTAATATCTTCTGCTTCTGTTAGGTCCATACTGTTTCTGTCTTTTTTTGTGCCCATCTTTGCATGAAATGTTCCCTTGGTATCTCTCATTTTCTTGAAGAGCTCTCTAGTCTTTCCCATTAAATTATTTTCCTCTATTTCTTTGCATTGATCACTTAGGAAGGCTTTCTTACCTCTCCTTGCTATTCTTGGAACTCTGCATTCAGATGGGAATCACAGTACAACAGAAGAAAGAGCAGCAGAGGCTGATAGAAATCTGGCAGAGACAAAGGAGAGGAAGTTGACACCAATCAGCCTCCAGGTCAAAGGGTGTGTCCTTACCTGGCTGCTAGCTTCCCACAGGTCTGCCCTTTGATTGTTGGTCCAGCGATCCCTCTGAAACAAAGGTCAGGGAGGATGACCTTGTTCACCAGATTCCTCTGATAGCCCTTCTGCCTGCAGAATAAACTTCTCCACAGGGCACTGAAGTCCCTTCAGCATCCTGTCCTGCTCCATCCCTTCTACCTCATCTCCCTCTGCATCCCTTCACGATTATCCCTCTGAAACAAAGGTCAGGGAGGATGACTTTGTTCACCAGATTCCTCTGATAGCCCTTCTGCCTGCAGAATAAACTTCTCCACAGGGCACTGAAGTCCCTTCAGCATCCTGTCCTGCTCCATCCCTTATACCTCATCTCCCTCTGCATCCCTTCACGATCCTTCTCCCCAGACGCCATCCACATCTGTGCTTCTGTTTAAACTCAGGTCTCATGCTGCGCACTACTCCCCACATACACATCTCATTCTTGATTCTACTTCTCTTCCAAGTTAGACCACAAGCTCCATGATAGGAGGGACCCCTCCAAGTTTTGCCCACCGTGTTCCCCCACCACCAGGCACATGCTGGCCCCTTGATAGTGTCATCTGGCTGCTGCGGATCCAGGAACCAACAACCAGATGGAAATCCTCAGGCACATGGAAACAGACAATGAACAGCATAGTTGAGTTAGATGGCATTTTAGTCATTAGTGCTACTGAGAAACCTGTATTAAAGGGAGTAAGTAGTAGGGGATGCAGGTATGGGTACAATTTTAAGTTAGTGTTGTCAGAGAAGGCCCAACTTTAAAAAAATGAAATTTGAGCAAAGATTTGAGGTATGAGAGAGTGGATACCTGGGAAAGAATTTTCTAGGAAGTTGGGATGAATTGGCTATTCCTTGCCATTCCTCAGAACTTTGTAGACTTCTGTTATAACAAATATTTGGTTGTGTCTTCTTTGACAATTGATTACATACTTTTTTTTCCTCATTAAATTAGAAGTTCTCTGGAAAAGAATCTGAAAAAGAAAATTATATATAATACATATATATGTGTGTCTGTGTGTATAACTGAATCACTGCTATACCCGTAAAATTAACACAACATTGTAAGTTACATTTCAATTTTTTTAAAGGTAACAAATAATAGAATCATTCTAAAGGGAGTTTTCCTGATTAAATTAAAACAGATATATAGTTTAAAAAAAAAAAGAGTTCTTAAAACAGGGGCAGTAGCCTAGACAGCAGTGGTTAACTTTTTTTGGTGCATTGTTTTGTGCCAGGCACTAGGTGCTTTAAATGTGATGTCTCTTAGTCTATGCAACACAGTAACAGAGTCTTAGCTTTCCCATTGTATATGGAAGAAAACTGAGGTAAGGAAAATTCCTTGAAGTTGCAAAGTCAGGACATAGCAGAACCACATGTGAATCCACTGTGACACTAGGTACCAAGTTTTTTTCTGAAAAACTGGATCATCCACCATTTATTCCTGTGTCCTTGTAGAGAGTAGTAGCATTTTGTATGCTGTGTCTACTCAGTAGAGTTTAGTCACTGGAGGAATGTTTGGGTAACCTATTTTATGATATAACTAATTAGCATTTCAAACAAAATACCACTTCAAGAGACCACAAAAACTATTCAAAAAATAGAACTAATCGCTAACATTCATGTGCCAGACACTGTCTGGTCACTTGATATATATTAAAAGTTGGTTTAAAAATTTTTCGAGTGGGAGGCCAAACACATGAATTGTTTTTAAAGTGTCAATTCCCTGCTTAAAGAGAAAGCAACTCACACTTTCACAATAGCTGTGAGTTTCAGACCTTGCAGCTTTACCAAGATGTTTGTTCAGTGTTCCCATCCCTCACTTATGTTGCTATCCATGGGGAAAGTATTCTAGAATAAATAAGCCAGATTACAATTAGAATGAACATTAACTGGAAATTAACATCTCACATGTCCCTAGTCTGGAATTTGCAAAATTAAGGAAAGTGGTAACAAGTGATTTAAATCATATACTCAAAATTACATATACACATAGGGAAGCTGTGCACACATTTTAAGATGCATGTATGTTTACCAGTTGACTTGGTAATTTGATTAGCAAAGTTTCTGGAGTCATTTATGAGAAAATATACCCTTTTCTAATCTTGAGTCCCTTGGGTTTAAAGTATATTTTTTAAAGTATATTTAAAAGTATATTTTGTTTGGAAATTTGAAGATGGTGGTCCAGCTACTATGAAGAGGCTTCTCCCAATCACTTGCCAGTCATATTGACAGATAATTTCATTAACCTGTACATTTGGCCTTTGAAAATATTCCTGCTATTTGGGACAGCAGCTGCTTACTTGGATGAACACAGTAATGCTCAAAAAATATACACCCAAGAAATGGAGGAGGAGATGGAAGCAACTCAGGGGAGCATATGTTTAGTAGAAGTCTCTCCTTAGCCTAACAGCTGGTCATGGGATCTACCCACAGCGAACCCACAAGACTGCAGGTGGAGTATTTCAAAGTGAGAGGAGCCCAAAAGTCCTCTGCCTGGAGCCTCACCAGTTGCTGTAGCCAGCCCAGGATACTGTGGCTCCAAGAACCACTCTAACTTAACAAATACCCAGGAAACTGAAGTAGGCTCCAGAATGGTTACTCTTTTAATTACAGTGAGAAATAAAAGAAATAAAAGCCTGGACTCACCACACATATGTACCCAGAACATCTTTTCAGTCAAGCTAGATCTGAAGCCCAATCTTAAACACACATCACCTAATTTACCAGGAAAAGTAACTGCTCTAATTTTTTTCAAATTGTGTGATTAGAGAGCTACTGTGAGCAAGTCCCACATCCCTGAGGGGGAGCAAAAAAAACAGCCTGGTGACTGTGAATCTGAGTGGGAATTAGAAGAGAAGGCCTGATGGCCTCTGACCAGAGCCAGGACTACCTGTGAGTGTAAAAATACTGAAATGAAACCACAGTTTCCTCTGACTACTGTCCTGTCCCCAGAAGGGTGCAGCTCTGCCATTAGATTAGACATATTTGAAATCAAATAACCAAAGAATCCTTTCCAGGATCAGACTTCCAAGACACATCCTCTGGCCTGGTCCCATTTGAGAGGAAACATTTTCTCTTTAGATGGGTGAATATATTTAAATACATATGAAAATAAACAAGCCAGTAGGACCTTCTGTAGTGAGTTCTCTTTTGGCATGCTAATCAGTTAAGTAGATTTGTCATTTCCTTTCCCTTAAGGAAGATTTTGACCCCAGGTACCATCACTGGCTGCTTGAAATTAAATGCTTCCTCTCTGGAAAGGTAGCCATATCCATTGCAGTCTTTCTGGAGGATGTCTCCACCTGGGTACCCCACCTTTCTGTGTTCTACCTTGCTCCCCTGATAGGCACATTACTCCAGGGCTTCCAGCCCCATGTATTCATTAACATGGACTAAATGGAATTGCTTTGAAGAAGCATCTCCCACAGCTTGTCGGTGGACTTCTTAAGGGAGTATGTGATGTAGTTAGTAATGCAATGGTGAGATTAGAAATGAAGCAAGATTAGCTCAGTTGATTATTTATTAAAACTGGGAGATGCAATGTTCATTGCAGCACTGTTTACAATAGCTTAGACATGGAAATAACTTAGATGTCCATTGGCCAATGAATAGATAAAGAAGTTGTGGTACCTAGACACAATGAAATATTACTTCACTATAAAAAGGAACACATTTGACTCAGTTCTAATGAGGTGGATGAATCTGGAGCCTATTATACAGAGTGAGGTAAGTCAGAAAGAGAAAGACAAATATTATATATTAATGCATATATATGGAATCTAGAAAGATGGTGCTGACAATCCTACATGCAGGGCAGCAAAGGAGACACAGACATAAAGAACAGACTTTTGGACTCAGTAGAAGAAGGAAAGGGTGGGATGATTTGAGAAGAAAGCACTGAAACATATATTACCATATGTAAAATAGATATCCAGTGGAAGTTTGATGTATGATGCAGGGAACCCAAAGCCAGTGCTCTGTGATGACCTGGAGGGGCAGGTTGTGGAGGGAAGTGGGGCCAGTTTGGGAGAAAGAGGATACAGGTATGTCTGTGGCTGATTCGTGTTGATGTATGGCTAAAACCCTCACAATATTGTAAAGTAATTATCCTCCAATTAAAATAATTTTTTAAAAAACTGGGTGATAGATGCAAATAGATTCATTATAATCTTCTGTGTATTTCTAGATGCTTATACAGCTGCTTCCAGCCAAGATGGGTTAGGAAATGGGTTTACCCTCATGCTTGAGAAAAAGGGAGAGAGCAGTGTATAAGAAATAAGGCCCTAAACTATAGACATGAAGGTCAGTGATCCCTGAAAGATGGGAAACTACAAGGTACTACTACCTGTGATAGCTGATCTATCAACCTTGAGAGTTTCCAGGATGTGGTGTGAAGAGAAGGATCCAAGATGGAGGCCAGCCAGCTCCCTATCATGAGGAGTCAGAGCTGGGAGTCAGGGAAGTGAAGGAGTTCAGAATACAGAGAGGAGATGAACAGGGAGAAGACAGCAATGAACCAAGGGTTTACCTCTGCTACTCAGCATGTGTGTGAGGAAGTTACATGCAGTTGGGGAAAGAACCAACTAAGATTAGAGGGAAGAGTGCCCACCACCAACACAGAGCCAACGAACAGTGTCTGTACCAACAGATCAAACAGGAAAAGTACTGAGTGTGATTTCTAGAAGGATCTTGCCTCAGTAATGGTAAGTAATTAACTGTGGAGTAAAAACTGCCCTGGTCACACCTAATCAAAGAAAAGTGAAAATTTTAGTCACTCAGTCATGTCTGAATCTTTGTGACACCATGGACTATAGCTGTCCGTGGAATTCTCCAGGCAAGAATACTAGAGTGGGTAGCCATTCTCTTCTCCAGGGCATCTTCCTGAACCAGGAATTCTCCTGCATTGCAGGCATATATTTTTTTTTTTTTTACCATCTGAGCCACCAGGGAAGCCCCAACAGACCATGTAAGTGAGACCCAAAAGGATCAAATTATTTCCAAGAAATATAACTACATTCCAGAACAAAGCTGTGTTATAGTTATTGAAATATAAACTCATTTAGCACCCAACTAAAATTCACATTGTCTATAATCCAGTCAAAAGTTAATAGAGGGGACTTCCCTGGTGTCCCAGCAGTTGAGAATTTGCCTTCCAATGCAGGGGTTGTCATTGGATGTGGGTTTGATCCCTGTTCAGGAAACTAAGATCCCACATGCCACAGAGCAACTAAGCTTATGCACCACAACTCAAGAGCCCACATACCACAATGAAGAGCCAGCATAGCCAAAAAAAAAAAAAGAGCAGAAATGCAAAGATGTGGGAAAACATGACCCATAATGAGAAATTATTCATCAAAACCAACCCAGAGCTAACACAGAAGTTAGGACAATCAGACAGGATGTTAAGAGTTATTAAAAGTTGTAAAAACAGCAGAGGTGGATAAATTGTATTCTGTATGTTTAAAAATTTAAGTAAACGTGTAGAAATATTTTTAAAGATCTAAGTCAAACTTTCAAATATGAAAACTACATGAGATTAGAAATTAACTCAGTGGGATTAAAAGCAGATTGAATATTATGGAAAAACAAAGATTAATAAGCATAGAGACACAACAATGGAAACTATACAGAATGAAGTAGAAAAAGTAGAATCAAAGAAATTTAAAATGTGTCAGTGAGCTGTGGAAGAAATGTAGTCAGCCTAAAATATGTGTAATTGGAAGAGGAGCGTGTGGGATGAAAAAATAAATGAAGAAACTAGCAGTACTTAGGGAAAACTTCATCACTAATGTTGTTAGAAAAGAAGCACGGTCTCAAATCAGTGACCTCAGTTTCCACCTTAAAAACTAGCAAAAGAAGAGGAAATTAAACCCAAAGCAAGCCGAAGCAATGAAACAATAAAGATCAGGGCAGAAATAATGAATAAAAACAATAGAGAACTCAATGAACTCAAGAGTAAATTCATTGAGATCAATAAAACTGGTAAACCTCCAGCCAGATATCAGGAAAAGTGAAGATAAATTCACAACATAAAGAATGAGATTGCCTCAGTACAGATTGTATAGACACTAAAACTTTTATAAGGGAATATTATGGACAAGTTTAAACCAATAATTACAGCTTAGGTGAAATTGACAAATTCCATAAAAGGTACAAACTACCAGAGCTGATGCAAGAAAAAGTAAATTTAGATATATCTGTATCTCTTAAAGTGATTTAATTTTGAGTTAAAAGCCTTCACACAAAGAGAACAGCAGGCACAGATACTTCCCTGATAAATTCTCCCACACATAGAAGAAATGATAGCAGTTTTATACAAACTCTTCCAGAAAATCAAGGAAGAGCTATACTTAGCATTTCATTCTATGAGGCCACAGTACCCTGATACAAAACCAAACAGCTCAGAGCAGATCGTCTTCATGAAGATCAATGTGAAAACCCTAAACAAAATTTTGGCATATTGAATTCAGTAATATATAAAAAGTATAATACATCATGACCAAGTGGATTTTATTCCAAGAATGCAAAATGAATTTAACATTCAAAATAAATTTGATTTATCATATTGTCAAACCAAAACATAGAAAACTATATGATCATCTCAATAGGTATGTAGAGTCTTTGACAGAATCCAACATTCATTCCTGACTTAAAAAAAAGAAAAACTCTCAGAAAACCAGGTATAGAGGATACTTTCTCAATGTAATGTAGAGTATTTACAAAGCAAATAAGGAAACAAAAAGCCCTACAGCTACCAAGATATTTGTGAAAGAAAGAATGCTTTCCATCTAAGACCAGAAACAAGACAAGAATGCCAACTCTCACCACTATAGTCAACATTTCCCTGGAGATTCTAGCCAATGTAGTCAAGCAAAATATAATTTTAAAAACCATCCAGATTGAAAAGGAAGAGTAAGCTATCTCTAGTCACAGAATGCATTGTGACCTATGTATAAGATCCAGTGGAATTAACAAAAATTATTGCAACTATTGACTTCAGCAGTGTTGCAGGATATAAGATTAATATACAGATATAAATTCCATTTCTATATATTTGCAATGAATAATTGGAAACTGAAATTTTGAAAAATAACTTTTTCAATAGCATCAAAAGATATAAAATACTAAGGATAAGCCTGACAACAGTGTGTGTAAGGCTTACACACTGAAACTGTAACACATTGCTTAGAGAAATTAAAGACCTAAATGGAGAGATGTTGCACATCCATGGCATCTCAATATTGTTCATTCTCCCCTAATTAATCTTAAAGTCAGTACAATCCCACTCAAAATCTCAGCAGAAAACTTAACACACCTATGGGCACTATATCTTTGACAAAAGATAAGGAGTCTACAATCGACAAAAGACAGCCGCTTCTGTAAGTGGTGCTGGGAAACTGGACAGCTACATGCAAACGAATGAAACTAGAACACTTGCTAACACCATACACAAAAATAAACTCAAAATGGATTAAAGACTTAAATGTAAGGTCAGAAGCTACAAAGCTCTTAGAGGAAAACATAGGCGGTATACTCCTTGACATAAATCACAGCAAGATCCTCTGTGGTCTACCTCCTAGAGTAATGGAAATAAAAACAAAAATAAATGGGACCTAATTAAACTGAAAAGCTTTTGCATAGAAAAGAAAACAATAAGCAAGATTAAAAGACATCCCTCAGAATGGGAGAAAATAGTTGCAAATGAAACAACTGACAAAAGATTAATATATAGAAAAATATAAGCAGCTTATACTGCTCAATATTAGGAAAACAAACAGCCCAATCAAAAACTGTTGAAGACCTAAATGGGCATTTCTCCAAAGAAGACATACAGATGGCCAATAGACACAAGAAAAGATGCTCAACATCACTGATTATTACAGAAATGCAAATCAAAACTACAATGAGGTGTCACGTTACACCAGTCAGAATGGCCATCATCAAAAAATCTACAAACAGTGCTGAAGAGGATGTGGAGAAAAGAAAACCCTCCTACACTGTTGGTTTCAAAGTAAACCGATATAGCCATTACGGAGGACAGTATGGAGACTCCTTAAAAACCAGAAATAAATCTATCATGTGACACAGCAACCCCACTACCTAAGAAAACCATAATTGAAAAAGACACTGTATCTCAGTATTCATAGCAGCACTGTTTACAGTAGCCAGGACATCCATCCAACCTAGTCATCCATCCACAGATGAATGGATGAAGAAGCTGTGGTGCATATGTACAATGGAGTATTATTCAGCCATAGGAAAGAATGAATTTAAGTCAGTTCTAGTGAGGTACATGAACCTAGAGCTTGTTATACAGAGTGAAGTAAGTCAGAAAAACAAATATAGTGTATTAACACATGTATATGGAATCTAGAAAAATGATATTGATGAACCTATTTGCAGGGAAGGAATGGAGTGCAAATGTACAGAATGGACTTGTAGACACAGTGGGGGAGGGAGAGAGCGGGACAAATGGAGAAAGTAGCATCAGCATATATGTGCACTATCGAGGGTAAGATGGATAGCTGGTGAGAAGTTGCTGTGTAGCACAGGGAGCCTAGTCCGGTGCTCTGTGATGAACTGGAGGGAGGCTAGGGAGGAAGGGGATATATGTATAATTATGGTTGATTTGTGGTGGTGTATGGCAGAAACCAATGCAACATTATAAACATTTTTCTTTTAATATTTAAATTAAAAAACAGTAGAATGGAAAAAAATCTCAGCAGGCATTTTCCTGAAAAACTTGCCAGGCTACTTTAATATTCAAAGAGAAATGCAGGAACCTAGAATTATAAAAACAGAACTTTGAAAATTTAGAACAAGTTATAGGCTAACCATATTTGCTGTTAAAACTCATTAGGACAGTTTGTAATCAAATGAGGGTAGAACTGGCATAAATATAGAGAAATACATCAATGCAACATTGGTGAGTCTAGAAATGTCAATAGCTCACATATACTGACTCCTGAAATCCAATAAAGAAACAGACAATTTAGTGCAGAAAAAGTAATCTTTTCAACAAATGATGGTGAAATAATTGCATACTCATGTAAAAAAAAAAAACCCACTTTGGTTTATACCTCACACATATATAAAAATTACTTCAAAATGGGTGATAGATCTAAAGGTAGCACCTAAGCCTGAAAATCAAATTAGAAAAAATGAATCGGAGGAAATTTTAATGGCGTTAGGTTAGACAAAGTTTCCAGCTTTGTTGAGATCTAACTGACAAAATTGGAGAAGGCAATGGCACCCCACTCCAGTACTCTTGCCTGGAAAATCCCATGGATGGAGAAGCCTGGTAGGCTGCAGTTCACGGGGTCGCTAAGAGTTGGAAACGACTGAGCGACTTCACTTTCACTTTTCATTTTCATGCATTGGAGAAGGAAATGGCAACCCATCTCAGCGTTCTGGAGAATCCCAGGGATGAGGGAGCCTGTGGGCTGCCATCTATGGGGCCGCACAGAGTCGAACACGACTGAAGCGACTTAGCAGCAGCAGCAACTGACAAAATAACAAGATATTTAACGTGCATACTTGGTAAATTGATATATGTATATACTGTGAAAGTATTTCCTTACCAAGTTAATTAACACATCCTTCAACTGCCTTTTTCCTTTTTTCATAACATCTATGTTCTACCCTCTTCGCAAATTTAAGTTATACAATACAGTGTTATCAACTGTAGCAACCACATTATACTTTAGCTCCTCAGACCTTTCTCATCTTATAGTGGGAAGTTTGTACCCTTTTACCAACCTCTCCCTATTTCCCGCACCCACCAGCCCCAGGAACCACTTCTCTACTTTCCATTCCTATAAGTTCAACATTTTTTTTAAAGATTCTGTATATAAGTGAGATCATACATTATTTGCCTTTGTCTGGCTTAGATCACTTAGCATAATGCCCTCTCAGTCAGTTCAGTTCAGTCGCTTAGTGGTGTCTGACTCTTTGCGACCCCATGAATCGCAGCATGCCAGGCCTCCCTATCCATCACCAACTCCCGGAGTTCACCCAAACTCATGTACATCGAGTTGGTGATGCCATCCAGCCATTTCATAATGCCCTCTAATTTCATCTGTATTGTTGTTAATGACATGATTTCCTCCATTTTTAGCTCTGGGTAATATTATATTATATATATATCCTTTATCTATTCATTCATCAATGGACATTTGTGTTATTTCCATCCCTTGACTGTTATGAATAAATGCTGCAATGAACACAGGAGTACAGATATCTCTTGGAGATAATGATTTTCTCTCCATAGGATAAATACTCAGAAGTGGGATTGCTGGATCATATGGTAGTTCAATTTTTAATTTTTTGAGAAACTTCCATACTTTTTTCCATAGTGACGGTAGCGATTTACATTCCCACCACCAACGGATAAGTGTTATCTTTTTTCATATCCTTGCCAGCATTTGTTGGTATGAAGTGATATCTCGTGATTTTGATTCAATTTCTGATGATTAGTAAAGTCAAGCACATTTTGATATATTTATTGGCCATTTTTATGTCTTCTTTGGAAAAATGTCTATTCGGCCCTTGGCACATTTTAAAAATTGGATTATTTGGAGTTTTTTGCCCCTGACTTGAATATTAACTCCTATGGTTTACCAACATTTTCTCCCATTCCGTAGGTTGCTTTTTTATTTTGCTGATGGTTCCTTTGCTGTGTAGTTTTGTAGTTCAATGTAGTCCCACTTGTTTATTTTTACTTTGCATGTCAAACCTGAAAATTATTGCCATCACAGATGTCAAGGAGATAACTCTCTAATTTTCTTCTGAGAGTTTTACGGCTTCAGGTCTTTGCATTTCAGTCTTTGATTCATTCTAGCTGATTTTTGTGTTTGGTGTAAGGTGATGGTCCAGTTTTCATCCTTTTGCATGTCCAGTTTTCCCAGTACCATTTATTGAAGAAACTGTCCTTTCCCCTTATTCTTGGTACCTCTGTTGAAATTAGTTGACCTTGTATGTGTAGGTTTAGTTCTGGGGCTCTCTATTCTATTCCACTGACCTATATGTATGTATTTATGCCAGTATCATACTGTTCTTAATACTATAATTTTGTGATATAGATTGAAATTAGAAAGTAGGATGCCTCTAGCTTTGTTCTTTCTCAGGATTACTGTGTCTATTCAGGGTCTTTTGTGATTTCATACAAACTTTGAGGTTTTTTTTTTTTCCTATTTCTGGGTAAAATACCTTTGTAAATTTGATTGGCATTGCAGTGAATCTATAAATGGCTTTGGGAAGTATAGACATTTTAACAGTATTAATTCTCCCAACTTAATGGAATATCTTTCCATTTGTTTGTGTCTTCTTCAGTTTCTTTCATCAAAGTCTTATTATAGTTTTACGTGTACAGATCTTTTACCTGTGTGGTTAAATTTATTCCTAAATATGTTGTTGTTTTTTTGATGCTATTATAGCTTTCCTTTCTGATAATTTGTTGTTGGTGTATATAAATACAACTGATCTTTGTATATTAATTTTGCATCCAGGAAATTTATTGAATTTGTTTATTAGGTCCAACAGCATTTTGGTGCAGTCTTTATAAAATAATATTTTTTATAAAGATCACATCATCCACAAATAGAGACAATTTTGCTGCTTCTTTCTGATTTTTATGCCTTTTATTTCTCTTTCTTGTCTAATTACCCCTGCTAGGACATCCAGTACTATGCAGAATAAAAGTGGTGGAAGTGGGCTTCCTTGTCTTGTTCCTGATCTTAGAGGAAAATCTTTCAGCTTTTCACCATTGAGTATGATGTTAGCTGTGGGCTTGCCCCTATATGGCCTTTATTATGTTGAGGTATGTTTTGTTTATACTCATTTTGTTGAGAGTCTTTGTTACAAAAAGAAGTTGATTTTTGTCAAACGCTTTTTCTACATCTGTTGAGATGACCCATTGGTGATATAGATATCCATGATATGTTATTTATTCTCTGTTTCATCGATGTGATATATCACATTGATTGATTTGTGGACATTGAAACATCTTGCACCCCTAGAATAAATCCCATGTTATCATGGTGTATAATCCTTTTAATGTATTATTAAATTCAGTTTTGTAATATTTTGTTGAGGAATTTTACATTTATGTTTATTAGGGATGTTGGTCAAAAACATTCTTTTCTTGTAGTATCTTTGTCTAGTTTGGGTATCAGGGTAATGATGGTCTGATAAAATGATTTTGAAAGTATTCCTTCTTCCTCTGTTTTTTTGGAAGAGATGAAGAAGGATTAATTCTACATTAAATGTTTGCTAGAATTTGTGAGTGAGACCATCTAGTCTTGGACTTTTCTGTGTTGGGAGGCTTTTGATTAATTCAGTCTCTCCTTGCTAGCAGTTAGTCTATTCAGATTTTCTATTTCTTCATGATTAAGTCTCAATAAGTTTTATGTTTCTAGGAATTTTTCCATTTCCTTTAGTTTGTCCAATTTGTTGGCATATATTGCTCATAGCAGCCTCTTATGATCCTTTGTATTTCTGTGGTCTCGTTGTAATGTGTCCTCTTTAACTTATAATTTTATTTATTTAAATTTTCTCTTTTTTTCAGTTCAGCTCAGTTCAGTCACTCAGTCATGTTTGACTCTTTGCGACCCCATGGACTGTAGCATGCCAGGCTTCCCTGTCCATCACCAACTCCCAGAGTTTACTCAAACTCGTGTTCATTGAGCCAGTGATGCCATCAAACCATCTCATCCTCTGTCATCCCCTTCTCCTCCTGCCTTCAATCTTTCCCAACATCAGGGTCTTTTCAAATGAGTCAGTTCTTCACATCCAGCCAAAGTATTGGAGTTTTCAGCTTCAGCATCAGTCCTTCCAATGAATATTCAGGACTGATTTCCTTTAGGATGGACTGGTTGGATCTCCTTGCAGTCCAAGGGACTCTCAAGAGTCTTCTCCAACACCACAATTCAAAAGCATCAATTCTTCAGCACTAAGCTTTCTTTATAGTCCATCTCTCACATCCATACATGACTCCTGGAAAAACCATAGCTTTGACTATAGACGGACCTTTGTTGGCAAAGTAATGTCTCTGCTTTTTAATATGCTGTCTAGGTTGGTCATAACTTTTCTTCCAAGGAGCAAGTGTCTTTTAATTTCATGGCTACAGTCACAATCCACAGCGATTTTGGAGCCCCTCAAAAGTAATGTCTGTCACTGTTTCCCCATCTATTTGCCATGAAGTGATGGGACCAGATGCCATGATCTTAGTTTTCTGAATGTTGAGTTTTAAGTCAGCTTTTTCACTCTCCTCTTTCACTTTCATCAAGAGTCTCTTCAGTTCCTCTTCACTTTTTGCCACAGGGGTGGTGTCATCTGCATATCTGAGGTTACTGATATTTCTCCTGGCAATCTTGATTCCAGCTTGTTCTTCATCCAACCCAGCATTTCTCATGATGTACTCTACATATAAGTTAAATAGTCTAACTAAAGATTGATCTTTTTTGTTTATCTTTTCAAAAAAAACCTCTTAAGTTACATTTATTTTTCTATTGTTTTTCTGCTTTATATTTATTTATTTCTACTCTGATATTTGCTTTCTTTCCTTTTACTATGGACTTAGTTTTATTCCTTTTCTAGTTCCTTGAGGTATAAACTTAGATAATTTCATTGAGAGCTTTCTTTTTTCTTAATTTAAGCACTTATCATTAAAAAGGTCCCTCATAGAACTGCTTTTATAGCAAATCATAAGTTTTTTTTCTGTGTTGTGTTTCTATTTTCATTTGTTTCAAGATTTTTTTTCTCTTTTGGTTTCTTCTTTTACTCATTGATTGTTCAGGAATATGTATTTTAATCTCCACATATTTGTGAATTTTCCAGTTTTCTTCTTGTATTTGATTTCTATTTTTATACCAATATGGTCAGAAAAGATACATGGCATGATTTAAGTCTTCATAATTTTTTAAGACTTATTTTGTGGCCTAATATATCTCTATCCTGGAGAATCTTCCATATGCCCTTGAGAAGAATATATAATCTATTGCTGTTGAATGGGATATTCTGTGTATGTCTGTGAGGACTCCATGTTCTGAAGTATGTTTAAGTCCAAATGTTCCTCTGTTGTTTTTTATCTAGATGATTTATCAGTTGTTGAAAGTGTGATACTGGGTGCCCTGCCATTAATGTATTGCTGTGTATTTCCCTCCCTTCAGATTTGTTAATATTTGCTTTATATATTCAGGTCCTCCTACATTGGGTACATAGTTATTTGAAAATTTTATGTAATCTTGATGAATTTACCTCTTTATCATCATATAATAACCTTCTTTATCTTTTGTTACCATTTTTGGCCTAAAGCATTTATATATATGTAATATCACTATCGCAGCTTTCTTTTGGTTTCCACTGGAATGGAATATCTTTCTCCCTTCATTATCAATCTCTGTGTGTCCTTAAAGCCAAAGTGAATCTCTTATAGGCAACATATAGTTGGGTATTATTTTTTCATTCATTCAGCCACTCTTTGGATTCAAAAATTTAGTCCTTTTACACTCAAAGTAATTATTGACAGATAGAGACTTACTATTGCCATTTGTTTGTTGTTCTCTGATGTCTTTTTAAAAATTCCTGTGTTCCTTTTCCCTCTTCTGCTGCCTTCCATTGTGATTTGATGATTTTCTATAATGGTATTCTTTTATTTTTACTTTATCTTCCACATATCTATATATAGGCTTTAGCTTTGTGGTTATCATGAGGCTTACATAAAACATCATATTTGTGATAGTCTATTTTAAGCTCATACAACTCAACTTCGAACACATGCAAAAGCTCTACATTTTTACACTCCTCGATATGTCATATTTTTATGTCAGGTTTTCTTTATACATTCTATTTTTGTTAACAAATTTATTGTGATTATTTTTAATATTTTTGTCTGAATCTTGATGATAGGATTATATGTGATTCACCTACCACCATGACATTAGAGTATTCAAAATTTAGCTATATGTTTACCTTTATTAGTGAGTTTAATACTTCATACGTTTTATGTTACCAATTAGTGTTCTTTTGTTTCAGCTTGAAGAACTCCCTTTAACATTCCTTTTAAAGCTGGTCTAATGGTAACAAAAGCATTCAGCTTTTGTCTGGAAAACTCTTTCTTTCTCTCTCCGTTAATTCCAAAGGACAACTTTGCTGGGTAGAGTATTTTTGGTTGGCAGTTTTTGCCTCTCAGCACTTTGAATACCATCCCACCATTTTCTAGCTTGCAAAGTTTTGCTGAAAAATTTGCTGATAGTCTTACAGAAGTTCCCTGGTACATAACACATTACTTTTCTCTTGCTACTTTAAAGATTCTCTCCTTGTGCTTAACTTTTAAGTTTCATTACATTGTGTCTCAGTGTGGGTCTGTTTGGATTGAGCTTGTTTGTAATTTTCTGGGCTAGCTGGATCTGGATGTTCCTCTCCCTACATTAGGGAAGTTTTCAGCCATTATATCTTTGAATAAACTTTCTGCCCCCCTTTTCTCTTATTTTCAAACCCCTGTAATGTATAATTGATCATCTTGATTGTATCTCCTAAAAGCTCTCTTCACTCTTTTTCATTCTTTTTTCTTTTGCTCCCCTGTTTGGATGAATACCATGCTCTGTCTTCTGGTTCATTGATCCTTTCTTCTATTTGATCTGGTCTAATGTTGAACCTCTCTATTGAATTTTTCAGTTCAGTTATATTCTTTAGCTCTGTGATTTCTCCTTAGTACTTTGTTATATTTGCTCTTTTCTGAAATTCTAACTTTCTTCAGGTGTTACTCCCTTGACCTCAATGAGCAACTTTATGGCCATTATTTGGAATTCTTTATCATGTAAGTCACTTATATCCATTTCACTAAGATCTACTTTTGAAGGTTTATCTTGTTCTTATGTTTGAAACATATTCTTCTATTTCTTCATCTTCCTCGACTCTGTATGTACTAGATAAAACAGCCACCTTCTTCTCCAAAGTCTTGACAGGGTGATCTTGTGTAGTTAAATTAGTCTTATCATTTAGCCCAGCCCAAGCTTTTAATTTTCTCTCAAAACTTTGTGATTTTCCAAGCTACTTTTTTTGCACTTAGTGGCTCCCAGTAGTTGAGAATGTGCCAAGACTGTCAGTGTTCCAAGGGAAGGATCATAGTTAGCACCTAGATGCAGGCCAATTGAAAGATGAACCCATAGGCACCACCTGGGAAAGTATATACTTAAGGCCCTTCCGTGGACAAACTTAGAGATGGGCAATTTTTTCCTGCTCCCTCTGTGCCAAGCCTGGGTGTAGAGCTATGGGATGTGTGTGTTGTGGCAGAGGATAAAGAATTCTCCTATACCCACTAAGAACTGCTTCGTTTACTTCAGTCCCATGGGACTTACGAATGCAAATCCTATTGGCTGTCAGAGTGAAGAGGTCCTAGGTTCCGTTCCTCAATCAGCAGTCTCAAAATATAAGGTTCTAGACATGTGTTCCTTCCAGGGAGATACTGATTTCTTGTTGTTGGATCAGGCTGGAGGAAGAAGATGAAGAAGGTGTCCATCAGTATCACCAGGCTCTGGGGAAGATTATTTCCATTCTCTAGATGCCTTCTCAATTAAAAGCCTCTCCCTCAGGATCAGGTTTTAAAATATGCAGGTAAATCCCTTTCAGGGAAAGACAGAGAGAGGAGCATTTTAGCTTGAGCAGAACATTATATATTTTTCAACTGGCTGCTAAGAATAGATGAAAAGAATATCTCAATGTTTTAAAATTTCCACCAGACCCTTTCTCAAGGCATACATCTTAAGATAACTTCAGTATAAGATTAGCCAGAAGGAATGAGTTCCTGTTGAGGAGGAAAGCACGCCTTGAAGCAAGATATATTGTTGCTATATAAAATTAACACAGTGTCTGACTGCTCAGACATAGAATGTGTTCCTCCTCCCTAAGGGGCCTTGGACTACTTATCAACCTGCCTGAAGTTAACTATATCAGTCTCACTGAGCATGATTTTGAGATTCACGTGTGTGTGTATCAGTAGCTTATTTCATTGCTGAGTGATATTCCAATCATATGTATATACCACTGTTAATTTACTTGTTCACTGTTAGATGGGCATCTGAGTGGTTTCCAGATGTGGCTGTTATGAATAAGACTGCTACAGGCATTCTTATGTGTCTTTTTTTAAAAAATCAATTTATTTATTTTAATTGGAGGCTTATTAAATTACAGTACTGTGGTGGTTTTTGCCATACATTGACATGAATCAGCCACGGGTGTACATGTGTCCCCCATCTCGAATCTCCCTCCCCCACTTTCCTCCCCATCTCATCACTCTGGGTTGTCCCAGTGCTCTGGCTTTGAGTGCCCTGTTTTATGCGTTGAACTTGGACTGGGCATCTATTTCACATATGGTATTATACATGTTTCAGTGCTGTTCTCTCAGATCATCCCACCCTCGCCTTCTCCCACAGAGTCCAAAAGTCTGTTCTTTGTATCTGTGTATCTTTTGCTGTCTTGCATATAGGGTCATCATTTCAATCATTCTAAATTCCATCAGTTCAGTTCAGTCACTCAGTCGTGTCCGAGTCTTTGCAACCCCATGAATCGCAGCACACCAGGCTTCCCTGTCCCTCACTAACTCCCGGAGTTCACTCGATTCACGTCCATTGAGTCACTGATGCCATCCAGCCATCTCATCCTCGGTTGTCCCCTTCTCCTCCTGCCCCCAATCCCTCCCAGCATCAGGGTCTTTTCCAATGAGTCAACTCTTCTCATGAGGTGGCCAAAGTACTGGAGTTTCAGGTTTAGCATCATTCCTTCCAAAGAAATCCCAGGGCTGATCTCCTTCAGAATGGACTGGTTGGATCTCCTTGCAGTCCAAGGGACTCTCAAGAGTCTTCTCCAACACCACAGTTCAAAAGCATCAATTCTTCAGCGCTCAGCCTTCTTCACAGTCCAACTCTCACATCCATACATATGCCTTAATGTACTATATTGGTGTTTTTCTTTCTGACTTACTTCACTCTGTATAATAGGCTCCAGTTTCATCCACCTCATTAGAACTGATTCAAATGTGTTATTTTTAATAACTGAGTACTATTCCATTGTGTATATGTACCACAGCCTTCTTATCCATTCATCTGCCAGTGGACATATAGGTTGCTTCCATGTCCTGGCTATTATAAACGGTGCTGCAATGAACACTAGGGTGCATAAGTCTTTTTCAATTCTGGTTTCATCAATGTGTATGCCCAGCAGTAGAATTGCTGGGTCGTATGGGAATACCAGACCATCTGACCTGCCTCTTGTGAAACCTATATGCAGGTCAAGAAGCAACAGTTAGAACTGGACATGGAACAACAGACGGGTTCCAAGTAGGAAAAGGAGTATGTCAAGGTTGTATATTGTCACCCTGCTTATTTAACTTATATGCAGAGTACATTATAAGAAACGCTGGGCTGGAAGAAGCACAAGCTGGAATCAAGATTGCTGGGAGAAATATCAATAACCTCAGATATGCAGATGACACCACCTTTATGGAGAAAGTGAAGAGGAACTAAAAAGCCTCTTGATGAAAGTGAAAGAGGAGAGTGAAAAAGTTGGCTTAAAGCTCAACATTCAGAAAACGAAGATCATGGCATCTGGTCCCATCACTTCATGGGAAATAGATGGGGAACAGTAGAAACAGTGTCAGACTTTGTTTTGGGGGGTCTCCAAAATCACTGCAGATGGTGACTGCAGCCATGAAATTAAAAGACACTTAACTCCTTGGAGGAAAAGTTATGACCAACCTAGATAGTATATTCAAAAGCAGAGACATTACTTTGCCGACTAAGGTCCGTCTAGTCAAGGCTTTGGTTTTTCCTGTGGTCATGTATGGATGTGAGAGTTGGACTGTGAAGAAGGCTGAGCGCTGAAGAATTGATGCTTTTGAACTGTGGTGTTGGAGAAGACTCTTGAGAGTCCCTTGGACTGCAAGGAGATCCAACCAGTCCATAAAGTGAAAGAGGAGAGTGAAAAAGTTGGCTTAAAGCTCAACATTCAGAAAACGAAGATCATGGCATCTGGTCCCATCACTTCATGGGAAATAGATGGGGAAACAGTAGAAACAGTGTCAGACTTTGTTTTGGGGGGTCTCCAAAATCACTGCAGATGGTGACTGCAGCCATGAAATTAAAAGACACTTAACTCCTTGGAGGAAAAGTTATGACCAACCTAGATAGTATATTCAAAAGCAGAGACATTACTTTGCCGACTAAGTTCCGTCTAGTCAAGGCTTTGGTTTTTCCTGTGGTCATGCATGGATGTGAGAGTTGGACTGTGAAGAAGGCTGAGTGCTGAAGAATTGATGTTTTTGAACTGTGGTGTTGGAACAGACTCTTGAGAGTCCCTTGGACTGCAAGGAGATCCAACCAGTCCATTCTAAAGGAGATCAGCCCTGGGTATTCTTTGGAAGGAATGATACTAAAGCTGAAACTCCAGTACTTTGGCCACCTCATGCGAAGAGTTGACTTCTTGGAAAAGACCCTGATGCTGGGAGGGATTGGGGGCAGGAGGAGAAGGGGACAACCGAGGATGAGATGGCTGGATGGCATCACCGACTTGATGGACGTGAACCTGAGTGATCTCTGGGAGTTGGTGATGGACAAGGAGGCCTGGCGTGCTGCGATTCATGAGGTCGCAAATAGTTGGACACGTCTGAGGACTGAACTGAACTGATGGCAGTTCTATTTCCAGGTGTTTAAGAAATCTCCACACTGTTCTCCATAGTGGCTGTACTAGTTTGCATTCCCACCAACAGTGTAAGAGGGTTCCTTTTTCTCCACACCCTCTCCAAGATTTGTTTGTAGACTTTTTGATAGCAGCCATTCTGACTGGTGTGAGATGGTACCTTATTGTGCTTTTGATGTGCATTTCTCTGATAATGAGTGATGTGGAGCATCTTTTCATGTTTGTTAGCCACCTGTATGTCTTCTTTGGAGAAATGTCTGTTTAACATCTTTGGCCCAGTTTTTGATTGGCTCTTTTATTTTTCTGGTATTGAGCTGCATGAGCTGCTTATATATTTTTGAGATTAGTTATTTGTCAGTTCCTTTATTTGCTATTATTTTCTCCCATTCTGAAGGCTGTCTTTCCACCTTGCTTATAGTTTCCTTCATTGTACAAAAGCTTTTAAGCTTACTTAGGTCCCATTTGTTTATTTTTGCTTTTACTTCCATTACTCTGGGAGGTGGATCATAGAGGATCTTGCTGTGGTTTATGTCAGAGAGTGTTTTGCCTGTTTTCCTCTAGGAGTTTTATACTTTCTGGTCTTGCCTTTAGATCTTTAATCCATTTTGAGTTTATTTTTGTGTATGGTGTTAGATAGTATCCTAGTTTCATTCTTTTGCAGGTAGTTGACCAGTTTTCCCAGCACCACTTGTTAAAGAGATTGTTGTTTCTCCACTGTATATTTTTGCCTCCCTTGTCAAAGATAAGGTGTCCATAGGACTGTGGATTTATCTCTGGGCTTTGTATTCTGTTCCATTGGTCTGTATTTCTGTCTTTGTGCCAGTCCTGTACTGTCTTGATGACTGTAGTTTTGTAGTATAGTCTGAAGTCAGGCAGGTTGATTCCTCCAGTTCCATTCTTCATTTTCAGATTGCTTTGGCTATTTGAGGGTTTTTGTATTTCCATACAAATTATGAAGTTATTTGTTCTAGTTCTCTGAAAAATACTGTTGGTAGCTTGATAGGGATTGCATTGAAGCTATAGATTGCTTTGGGTAGTATACTCATTTTCACTATATTGATTCTTCTGATCCATGAACATGGTATGTTTCTCCATCTATTTGTGTCATCTTTGATTTCTTTTACCAATGTTTTAGTTTTCTATATATAGATCTTTTGTTTCTTTAGGTAGATTTATTCCTAAGTATTTTGTTCTTTTCATCACAATGGTGAATGAGATTGTTTTCTTAATTTCTCTTTCTATTTTTGTCATTGTTAGTGTATAGTAATGCAAGGGATTTCTGTATATAATTTTATATCTTGCAACTTTACTATATTCATTGATTAGCTGTAGTAATTTTTGGTGGTATCTTTAGGGTGTTCTATGTAGAGGATCATGTCATCTGCAAACAGTGAGAATTTTACTTCTTCTTTTCCAATTAGAATTCCTTTTATTTCTTTTTCTTTGATTGCTGTGGCTAAAACTTCCAAAACTCTGTTGAGTAGTAGTGGTGAGAGTGGGCACCCTTGTCTTGTTCCTGACTTTAGGGGAAATGCTTTCAATTTTTCACCATTGATGATAATGTTTGCTATGGGTTTATTATATATAGCTTTTATTATGTTGAGGTATGTTCCTTCTATTCCTGCTTTCTGGAGAGTTTTTATCATAAGTGGATGTTGAATTTTGCCAAAGGCTTTCTCTGCATCTATTGAGATAATCATGTGGTTTTTATCTTTCAATTTGTTAATGTGGTGTATCACATTGATTGACTTGTGAATACTGAAGAACCCTTGCATCTCTGGGATAAAGCCCACTTGGTCATGATATATGATCTTTTTAATATGTTGTTGGGTTCTGTTTGCTAGAATTTTGTTGAGAATTTTTGCATCTATGTTCATCAGTGATATTGGCCTGAAGTTTTCTTTTTTGTGGCATCTTTGGTTTTGGTATAGAGTGATGGTGGCCTCATAGAATGAGTTTAGGAGTTTACCTTCCTCTGCAATTTTCTGAAAGAGTTTGAGTAGGATAGGTATTAGCTCTTCTCTAAATTTTTGGTAGAATTCAACCTGTGAAGCTATCTAGTCCTGGGTTTTTGTTTGTTGGAAGATTTTTTTATTACAGTTTCAATTTCTGTGCTTGTGATGGGTCTATTAAGATTTTATATTTCTTCCTGGTTCAGTTTCAGAAGGTTACATGTCTTTTTATGGATAAGTGGTTTCATTTTTCTTGGATAAATACATGAGAGTAGATATCTAGGATCATAGCTATAACTGGATCATAGGTGGCATGTGTTCAGTTTTAGAGAAACTGCAGGACCTTTTCATATAGTATTTGTGTTGTTTTATACTTCCACTGTAACAGTGTATAACAGTTCCAGTTGCTCTATAACCTTAATGAACAATCTTTGGTGTTGTCATCTTCTTTACTTCACCCATTCTGGTGCACAGGTAGTAATATCTTGCAGCACTTCTTGTATTACTTAAAACCAGGAATGTTTATGTCATCAAAGTCTGGTGTCATGGTGAATTTTTTTTGTGTTGCTACATTACTGAATCATCCCATTATTTAGCAGCTTAAACTACCTTTCATATATCTTCACATACCATTTCAGAGGACTGAGAACCCAGAAGTGACTTAGCTGTGTGGTTCTGGTTCCATCTTTCATGAGATTACAGTCAAGTTGTAGCTGCATCACCTGAAGCTTGACTGAGATTGGAGGATCTGTTCCAGGATCCTCACATGGTAGCCAGCAGGTCTCCACTCTTCACTGGTGCTTGGCAGGGGACCTCAATGTCTCACTATGTGCCTGAATATCCTCATAAGATATGAGTTGATTGAGAGACAGAGGGAAAGGGATGGAGAGAAAGAGGAAATCGAGACAAAATCCACATTATTTCACAGTGTAATCTTGGATGGGACATCCTATCACTTCTACCATATCTGGGCACACACAAACCAACTCTGGTAGAATGGGAGGGGACAAAACAAAGGTATAAGTAACAGTAGCTGGGATCTCTGGGGGCTGTTTTGGAGTCTGGCTACCACACGTGGAAAAGGATAGAAGCAGCTACTGACAAGGGCGGGAAATTGTTGTCTGGGCTGACTGGAGAATCAATCAGCTGAAGTGTTTCTGTGAAGCTGGCCATCCTGTGTCCAAGTTCTAGTCTACCACTTCCTGGCCTGCTGGAATCATTGGACCAAGGAGTTTAAATATGAGCCTCAGTTTCTGCAGATATAAAATGGTGGTATGATTAAATGAAATCATACATGTACAGCACCAAGTACATAAGGGCCCAGGTAGAGGGTGGTTATCAATGCTTCATACAAATTGAAGTTTTATGCCCTTCACCACTAGATGTGCCAAAGTCCATCTGGGACGATCCTAATGGACTACTGATAAACCCTTGGAAGAGACCAGTTTCAGATTAATTTTCTGTTTGTTTCCTGATATTTTTTTGTTGTTGTTGTTTCCTGATATTTAGGAAGTTTTATTCTTTCACCTGTGTGTCATTTGCCTTATTAGTCATGGCTCTTCCTCTAACGGTTTGTTGTGAAGTGTTAATGCTTATTGCATGATCTAGGAACTGTTAGCATACTTCCCTCTTCTTGCCTGAATTATTTTGGTGATAATAATCAGGCTCATAAGAATCAGTACCACTGCTTTTAATTTGGTATTAACTTTGGACTAACAGTGAATCATAATAGACTAATTTAAAAGTGACAAGTGTATAAAACTATGTACTTATTTATATTTTTATATCTATATTTATAAATATTATATTTACATTCTGTTATATATTAATAACTTTCCCCCACTTTTTAATAGTTCATTTTTAATAAAACATGCACACATTACAACCCCAGGAGGGACAAAATGGTATTCAGTGAAAAGCCTTTCTATCTCTTCTTCATCTAGTTTCTATCCTTGGATGCTTTTAAAACCAGTTGTATTCTGAGTAACAACCTAACATGACATTGCACAAAACCTGGTACAAGTCAATTGCAAAGTATTTGCAATTTAAAACCAAAAAAAAAAGTTTTAAATTTTCTTATTGAAGTATTGTATGCGCACATAAATTACAAAAAGTATAAGTTTAGAGCCTAATGAATTCTCATAATTCATCACCGATAATATCGCTGACAGAAATAAAAAACTATGATATTACCAGATGCCCAGAAGTCCCTTTCCTCCCCACTCCTTTCACTAACCTTCCTTCTCTCCAAAGGCAACCACAACTGTGGTTTCTCTTAGATTTGTTTTTTTTCCATTCTTGAACTTTGTATACATGTAATCATACAGTATATATTCTTGTATGTCTGACTTCTTTTGCATATAGATAGAGATGGAGAGAGAGACTGAAAAAGAAATAGAGACTGAGACAGAAACAGATATAGAGACAGATATGGAGATAGAGATAGATCCAGCTTTCCAGGGTTATTGATTAAGTCTTTCCAAAGAACAACCTTTTGGCTTTATTAATTCTTTCTATTGTTATTTGTCTATTTCACGAAGCTCTGATCTTACCTTTATAAATGCTTACTATATTTGGTTATAGATCTATCATCTCACTGATTTTTCTTTAACCGTTCTTTGTCCTTTTTTTCCCCCTTCTTATCTATTGGTTAAAGTTGCTATTCTTTTTAACCAGTTAATATGTATACTTGAGTCGGGGTGGGCAAACTTTTTTGCAAAAGGACAGATAGTAAACACACTAGGCTTTGCAAGCTGTGTACAGTCTCTGTTACATATTCTTTTTTTAACTATTTAAAAATGTAGAAGCTGTTCTTATCCTGTGCACTGCACAAAAACAGGCAGGCTGGAATTGGCCTGCAGGCTGTAGTTTGCCAACACCCAACTTAGATTATTGATGTTCACTTCAGCCTTTTCAAATATTTATATTGAAGGCTAGACATTTCTGCTAAACTGACAAGCTTTTGAGGATTTTTCTGTTTATCTTTTTGTCACTAATTTCTAACACACACACAAAACAAGGCAAGGACAAGCACTAATTCAGCAGTAAAGATACACAAACCACCTTTGGATTCAGATTTTTACCTACATAGACAGTGAAAAGAAGAGTAGCCAGAGGTGCCAGGCCCTAGGTCCTCATCCCTCACACCAGAAAGGTGGACACTGCAACACTGGAGCCACGTGTCTGCAGCGTGAGCCATGGGATCCCCATGCCTGAGGAGTCAGCTCTAGGGTGCACTTAAATCTATACTATTTTCATCTGCTTGTTCTATCAGTTACTGAAAGCACCTGTTCAAGCCTCCAACTGTGATTGTGGATGTGTATGTTTCTCCTTTATTTTCTTTTGGCTTTTGCTTTATATACTTTGAGGTTAAGCACATTTAATCTTGTTACATCTTCCTGTTGGACAGTGACTCCATTGTCATAATCAACACTTTTTCTTCTAACTTTATTAAAATTTTATTTTCTTTAAAGTCTGCTTTCCCAAAATGAGTATTTCTATATTCACTTGGTTAGTGTTTGCACTATGTGTTTTTCTTTTTACTTTTAACCATCCTGACACCTTGTGTTTAAGATGTAGCTCTTCTAAGCAATATATAATTAGTTTTTTTTTATTCAGGCTGATAATCTATCTATAACATGGAGTATTTAGTTTACCCACATTGAATGTGATAACTGATATATTTGGTTATAGATCTAATATTGCAGTTTTAAAATTTTTATTGTTATTGGAGGATAATTGCTTTACAGAGTTGTGTTGGTCCATCACACTGTTTTTCCTATCTGTTCTTTGTTCCATTTTTTCATCCTTCTTGACTTATCTTGTGTAAATCAAGATGTTTATTATTTATTTTTCACTTTCTGATTTCTTAGCCATGAATCCCTCAGTATTTTTTAGCAGTTACTATAGAGATCATAACATGCACACTTGAAAACAGAGTTCCCCCTTAAATTAGTGCCTCTGCCACACTGCAGATAGTTCATGGAACTTAGAATTTAATTCCATTTACCCCCTCCTGACTTTCGTGCTAATTCTGTCCCATAATTTGATTCCATTTTAAACCCCTAAAGCAAGCATCATTCTCTGTGGAATCAGTACTTACTTAGACATTTTAGAAACTTTCCACTGCTTTTTATTCTTTCCTGGACCTCTGGGCTCCAATCTGGGATTATTTCCTTCTGTCTAAAGAACCCCCTTAAGTATTTTCCTTAGTGTGGTACACTGGCAATAAATGCTGTCAGACTTTACCTGGATTTTTTAAAATTTTGCTTTTACTTTGGAGGAGAATTTTTACAGGATACAGGGATCTAGACTGTCATTTGTTTTCTTTAAGCCCTTTGAATATGTCATTCCATCTTCTTTTGGCATTCATTAATTCTATTAAGGAGTCAATTGTGCATCTCCTTATTGCTTATTTGAAGGTAATATGTCTCTTTTTTTCCTCTTCCTGGCTCTAAAATTCTGTTCTTACTTATAGATTTCCAGCATTTCTTTGGGGTTCACATGTGTGTTAGTCACTTAGTTGTGTCCAACTCTGTGACCTCATGGACTGTAGACCACCAGCCTCCTCTGTCCATGGAATTTCCCAGGCAAGAATACTGGAGTGGGCAACCATTCCCTTTTCCAGGGGATCTTCCCAACCCAGGGATTGAACCTGGGTCTCCCACATTGTAGACAGATGTCATTTCTGAATCTGTGGCTTGATCTCTTTCATGAATTTTAGAAAATTCTCTCAATATCTTTTTAAAAATATTTTTTCTTTCTGGGACTCCATTATACGTATTTTGGATACGATGCTCCTTGTCTGTGCTTATGCTTATAGATTTACACTTATTTTCTTATTCACCACCCTCCTGCCCCTGCTCTGTGTGTGTGTGTGTGTGTGTGTGCACATGAGCTTCAGACTGGAGTTTTCCTTCTGACCTATCTTCCAGTTTATCAGTTTTCTTTATGTGAGTACCAAGTCAACTCTCAAACCTACCCATTGAGTTTTTAGTTATTCTGTTTTTCAGTTCTAGAGTTTCCAGTTGGCTTATTTTACATTTCCTAGTTCTCTACTAAAATTATTTAACTTCAACATATTTGTTTAATTAAAGTATATGTTTGTTGAGATATCCTGTGTTTCTGTTCCTTCTGTTTAGTTTTCTGTTATTTCTCTGTCTGTCTTAATTTCTCATCTTCCTGATCATTTTAACAAATGCTGGATATAGGATTATATATTAAAATTTTAAGATAAAAATTTAAGCTCTGGATGAGTTTATCATTTTCCAGAGAGGATTCAGTTTGCTTATTTCAGGCAATTTGGATGGGGGTATTAACAATGCAAGACTACTTTAATAAAATAATCAGAGATTTAAGTGATCTGAAGTTGGACTTATTTCCATAGTATGACTGCTCTACTTCTAATTCACTCTGACTCTTGAGATGTCATCCCTTCAGGTCCCAACTAAGAGCCCAGGTTGTTGACCAAGGTCTATTCTTCTCCATGAACCTTGAATTCAGTTTTTGTCTTCCAAGATCAAGATTTGTTGAAAGATCTGCCCAGCTTTTCAGCCTCTCAGCCACTGCTCTCATCATTGGTGATACTCCCAGTAGGGAAAGTGACTCTCAGTGCAAGTCTTACCTCCCCTGTCATCGATTTCCTCGCAGATCTTAGCCTTAAAATTCCGCACTGCTCTTGTATTCTCAGATGTTATCAAAGAGGCTTCTTTCTTATACCTTGCCATGTTTTCTAGTTATTCCAATGTGTGTTGGTCTGAAACATTCTAGTTATTCCAATGTGTGTTGGTCTGAAACAACCTAGTCCTCCATTGCCAGAAACAAACCTCCCAAGTATGAATTGAATTTGTTTACTGTGATATCAGTGATCAATGCTTCAGTATTAAAATAAGCATACAGTAGTTTTATGTATGATATTTTTAATCAAAAAAATCCCAAATTGGCTGATGTCAGCATCTAGCTTTTCTTAAAATAGTATTACTTAACTCACATGTGGGAAAGATGTGGTTGTTAAATATTGCCTATTTAATCCCCAGGTTGAATACTTCCTTCAAAAACAGAAGTTGTACATTAGACAGTTAATGTGACAGATATCAACATCAGCTATGTACTTTGCAGTGTTGTTGTTTATACAAATGAGTTGTATACAGGATTTATAGTTTCATTGCTATTAGATGTCATACATTTTGGCAGCAAAGGGAGCTTTTCAAAACTATGAACACTGATTGTCTGCCATGGTTTACATTTTACAAGTCATGTTAGAAAATTCAGTTAATTTTGTTAACCATCTAAATCCTGACCGATTTATTTTAAACAGCTCCATGTGACAGTAAGAATGATTTCCCATGTTGAGAGGCATGTGACATGTTTCCAGCTCTCTACTTTTTTTTTTTTTTTTTTGCAATGTTAAAAGCATTTATTGAACAAGTGCTATGGTAAATAAAATGAAAGTGAAAGTGAAGTTGCTCAGTGGTGTCCGACTCTTTGCGATGCCATGGACTATAGCCTATCAGGCTCCTCCGTCCATGGGATTTTCCAGGCAAGAGAACTGGAGTGGGTTGCCATTTCCTTCAAAAATGAATATAAATCAACTCCTTCCCTAAGAGGAATTACAGTCTAGTAGGCATGACAAAATGAACATTACTCACCTTCCTCTTTTGTCCTCTTGCTGCTTACAATCCTCCTTTGCTGTCTCTTGTAACAGAATATCTTTGTCTTCTGTTCCTTCTGCTTTCTTGGTCCAGGTGTTTTTGTGTGTGTTTATAACTGGAGGCCTTGAAAAGCCTGCCCCAGGTCTGCAGCCCCTTATATCTCCCTGAGGGTAAAATCAACTTGCCAGGGCTTTGCAAGTGAAGATTGTAAAACAGTAGAGCAAAGTTTCAGAATAACCCTGTCAATCTAGCCAGAGATGCTAATATGAAATCTAGGTTATTCTGTCTCTGCTTGCCAAACATTGCAAGCCAAAAGCAGTGATGACTGAAACATTAGGAGGTATGCGGCTCACTGGATTCAAACTGGTGATTTTGGTGGAGGGTCATCTAGATGTTTAACTTAGGCTGAGATAAATGAAGAACTGTGCTCATAATAATGTTCTCCTGTAATGGAGACTGAACTCCACAAGTATCCAGAAAGCCTGTTGATATCAATAGCAGCACTGCTTCCGCAATGTGACATTCGTGGGTTCCCCACATCCTTCGCAGAGATAGCTCAGTGCTCGGGGTGTGAACCTCCTCCTTCATCACTTCCTGCCCATGTGCAGCCAGCACAGTCTTGCTTGTGACTAGAGAAAGTCAAAGGGGTGGGAGGAGGCCCTGCTCCAGAGCCACAGCCTCAGAGCCTTCATGCAGTGCTGAGGCAGCCAATTGGGAATGTAAAAATCGGAGTTCCTACTTAATTAACAGATGTTTGGCCTCAGGCATAGATTAAACCATTTCAGAAATTTTATCTGAAAAACTCGTTGATTGTTCTGCACTCTCAACAGTTGGTTCCATAATTTCAGGCTTCAGTTCCCAATGGTGATGGTGGGGGAGGGGGGAGGTGGTGCGGTGAGCATGAAGGTGCCTCAATGGCTTTCTCCCCAGGAAACTCCTGGCCATGCCATACATGCAGATTCTACACTGCTCGTGCACCTGCACACTGGGAACTGCCTGTGGCCCTGCCCTGTCAGGATATAGGCCCAAGGGGCAGCTGTCGTCTGCTCACCTGAGCCTGGGTTGATGCTCAGAAGAGGGCAGCTTGGGTTTAGATGCAAGCAACCCTGCAAAACTGAATGCATGCCTGGCCACAGCCCCCAGTGCACCCCTGTGTGGCCACTGTTTCCCCCACTTCCTTCACGATGCAGGCACCCTTCTGCGTCTGTGCCTGCCCTGGAGGGAGACAGAATAATAGCTGCCCTCGGGAGCCTAAGTGTGCACATACAACAATGCACACACACACTCACACACTGCACAGTCACCACCCATACCCACCACACACACCACATAGCATATTCACCCTGCACACCCACCATTCAACGCCTGCCAAACAGCACACACGCTCATCACATAATATACATCACACACACACACACAACATGTGCACACATCTCACATGCATACCCACTTTAAATGCATTCACATGCCCCCTTGTGTACACAGCTCAGATCTCACCACACAAATGTGCACATAGGACATACAACATACGTGTCACATGCCAATCACATACACCACACATGCCATGCAACCTAGCACATAATAAACCCCACACAACATACAAGGCATATATACTACACATGCAAAAGACCCCCTCACCCCCAGCACAAATGCATGGAGAGTCTGCACACCAGCCCGACATACGTCACACAAGGCAGCAGAAATACTACACACGCACATAGCACAGACAGAACCCTATACCCACTGCACCCCCTTCCCACATATAAGGCACACATGCACATTATAGCCCATGCACATAGCACACACACAACACACGAGCTCACTCCACACCACAGGTCTGTCAGCACCTGCCCCTGCCCCTGCCTCTGATGCTGTATCCTGGCTCTTCCCTGGCCCTTCTGGCCACTTCCTGGGCACCCTTGTGAATGAGGGCAGGGTAAGGGCCTCATCTGGACAGAAAGAGGAAAGGAATAGGAATGAAGAAAGGAATGCAAATGTTTCCGTTAGGATTGAAAATATGTATGTATCTTATATACATGTATGTACATACAAATATTTTAAAATGATACGCACACATAACTTCTATGTTTAGGTATAATTTGCTATTTCTGAAACAAAAATTCAATTTGTGTCTCCAGCATCCGTTTAGTTCAGTCGCTCAGTTGTGTCTGACTCTGCGACCCCATGGATTGCAGCACGCCAGGCTTCCCTGTCCATCACCAACTCCCAGAGCTTGCTCAAACTCATGACCATTGAGTAGGTGATGCCATCCAACCATCTCATCCTCTGTCCTCCCCTTCTCCTGCCTTCAAACTTTCCCAGCATCAGGGTCTTTTCCAATAAGTCAGTTCTTCACATCAGGTGGCCAAAGTACTGAAGTTTCAGCGTCAGCATCAGTCCTTCCAATGAATATTCAGGACTGATTTCTTTTAGGATGGACTGGTTGGATCTTCTTACTGTCCAAGGGACTCCCAAGAGTCTTCTCCAACACCACAGTTCAAAAACATCAGTTCTTCGGTTCTCAGTTTCTTTATGGTCCAACTCTCACATCTATACGTGACTACTGGAAAAATCATAGCTTTGACTATACAAACCTTTGTCAGTAATGTCTCTGCTTTGTAATATGCTGTCTAGGTTTGTCATAGCTTTTCTTCCAAGGAGCAAGCATCTTTTAATTTCATGGCTGCGGTCACAGTCCACAGTGATTTTGGAGCCCAAAAAAATAAAGTCTGTCACTGTTTCCCCATCTATTTGCCATGAAGTTATGGGACCAGATGCCATGATCTTAGTTTTCTGAATGTTCAGTTTTAAGCCAGCTTTTTCACTCTGCTCTTTCAATTTCATCAAGAAGCTTTTTAGTTCCTCTTTGCTTTCTGTCATAAGGGTGGTATCATCTGAATATCTGAGGTTATTCATATTTCTCCCAGCAGTCTTGATTGCAACTTATGCTTCAACCAGTCCAGCATTTCGCATGATGTACTCTGCATGTAAGTTAAATAAGCAAGGTGACAATATACAGCCGTAACATATTCCTTTCCCAATTTGGAACCAGTGCTTTGTTCCATGTCCAGTTCTAACTGTTGCTTCTTGACCCGCATACAGATTTCTCAGAAGGCAGGTAAAATGGTCTGGTATTCCCATTTCTTTAAGAATTTCCCACAGTTTGTTGTGATCCACATGGTCAAAGGATTTAGCGTAGTCAATGAAGCAGACGTTTTTCTGGAACTCTCTTGCTTTTTCTACGGTCTAACAGATGTTGGCAATTTGATCTCTGGTTCGTCTACCTTTTCTAAATCCCAACTTGAACATCTGGAAGTTCATGGTTCATGTACTGTTGATGCCTGGCTTGGAGAATTTTGAACATTCCTTTGCTAGTGTTGTGAGATGAGTGCAGTTGTGTGGTAATTTGACCATTCTTTGGCATTCCTTTCCTTTGGGATTGTAATGAAAACTGACCTTTTCCAGTCCTGTGGCCACTGGTGAGTTTTCCAAATTTGCTGGCCTATTGAGTGCAGCATTTTCACAGCATCATCTTTCAGGATTTGAATAACTCAACTGAAATTCCATCACCTCCACTAGCTTTGCTCACATTGATGCTTCCTAAGGCCCACTTGACTTTGCACTCCAGGATGTCTGGCTCTAGGTGTGTGATCACACCATCGTGGTTATCTAGGTCATGAAGATCTTTTTGTGTATTTCTTCTGTGTATTCTTGCCACTTCTTCTTAATATCTTCTGCTTCTGTTGGATCCATAACGTTTCTGTCCTTTATTGTGCCCGTGAAATGTTCCCTCAGTATCTCTAATTTTCTTGAAGAGATCTCTAGTCTTTCCCATTCTACTATTTTTCTCTATTTTTTTTTTGCATTGATCATTTAGGAAGGCTTGATTATCTCTCCTTGCTGTTCTTTGGAACTCTGCATTCAGATGGATATATCTTTCCTTTTTCCTTTGCCTTTCACTTATTTTCTTTTCTCAGCTATTTGTAAGTCCTCCTCAGACAACCATTTTGCCTTTTTGCAGCTCTTTTTCTTGGGGATGGTTTTGATCACTGCCTCCTGTACAATGTTATGAACCCCATCCATAGTTCTTTGGGCACTCCAACTATCAAATCTAATCCCTTGAATCTTTTTGTCACTTCTACTGTATACCTGAATGGTCTACTGGTTTTCCTACTTTATTCAATTTAAGTCTGAATTTTGTAATAAGGAGTTCATGGTCTGAGCCACAGTCAGCTCCTGGTCTTGTTTTTCCTGATGATGTAGGGGTTTTTCATCTTCACCTGCAAAGAAAATAATCAGTCTGATTTCAGTATTAACCATCTTGTGTTGTCCATGTGTAGAGCCATCTCTTGTATTGTTGGAAGAAAGTGTTCGCTATGACTCCTGGCAAAACTCTGTTAGGCTTTGCCCTGCTTTATTTTGTATTCCAAGGCTAAACTTGCCTGTTACTCCAGATATCTCTTGACTTCCTGCCTTTGCTTTCCAGTCCCCTATGATGAAAATGACATCTTTTTTGGTATTAGTTTTAGGAAATCTTGTAAGTCTTCATAGAATCATTCAACTTAGCTTTTCACCATTAGTGATTGGGGCATAGACTTGGATTACTATGATGTTGAATGGTTTGCCTTGGAAACAAACAGAGATTGTGCTGTCATTTTTGAGACTCCACCCAAATACTGCATTTCAGACTCTTATGTTGACTATGAAGGCTGCTCCATTTCTTCTAAAGGGATTCTTGCCCACAGTAGTAGATATAATGGTCATCTGAATTAAATTTACCTGTTCTGATCCATTTTAGTTCACTAATTCCTAAAATATTGATGTTCCCTCTTGCCATCTCCTATTTGATCACTTCCAATTTAGCTTGATTCATGGACCTAACATTCCAGGTTCCTGTGCAATATTGTTCTTTACATCATCAGACTGTACTTTCATCACCAGTCACATCCACATCTGAGCATTGTTTTCGCTTTGACTCAGCCTCTTCATTCCTTCTGGAGCTATTTCTTTACTCTTCTCCAATAGCATATTGGGCACCTGCTGACCTGGGGAGTTCATCCTCCAGTGTCATATCTTTTTGCCTTTAATACTGTTCCTGGCATTCTCAGGGCAAGAATACTGAGGTAGTTTGCTATTCTCTTCTCTAGTGGACCATGTTTTGTCAGAACTCTCCACCATGACCCGCCCTTTTTGTGTGGCCCTACATGGCATGGCTCATAGTTTTATTGAGTTAGACAAGGCTGTAATCCATGTGATCAGTTTGGTTAGTTTTCTGTAATTGTAGTTTCCATTCTGACTGCCCTCTGATGGATAAGGATAAGAGGCTTCCTGATGGGAGGGGCTGGCTATGGGGGAATCTGGGTCTTGCTCTGTTGAGTGGAGCCATGTTCAGTAATTCTTTAATCCAGTTTTCTGTAGATGAGTGGGACTGTGTCCCTCCCTGTAGTTTGGCCTCAGGTAGGGGTACTTGGTAGGGGTAATGGCATCAATGGCAACCTCCTTCAAAAGGACTTATGCCAGCACACTGCAGCTCCCAGGACTGTTGAATTCAGTGCCCCAACCTCACAGAAGGCCACTGTTGACCCACACCTTGCCAGAGACTCCTGGACACTCACCGACAAATCTGGGTTAGTCTCTTGTGGGATCACTCCCCTTTCTCCTGGGTCCTGGTACACAAGGTTTTGTTTGTGTGTTCCAAGAGTCTGTTTCCCCAGTCCTGTGGAAGTTCTGTAATGAACCACTGGCCTTCAAAGTCAAATGCCCTGGGGGTTCTCTGTCCCTTTGCTGTATCTCCTGGTTGGGAAATCTGTTGTGGGCCCTAGAACTTTCGCAACAGTGTGAGAACTTCTTTGGTATAATTTCTCTCCAGTTTGTGGCTCTACTACTTGGCGGCTCTGTGGTGGTGCTGATGGCGACTCCCCCAAGATGACTTAGGCCACATGCTGCTCTTCCCAGGTCTGCTGCAGCCAAAGCCCCTGTCCCCACGGCAGGCCACTGCTGACCCATGGCTCTGCAGGAGACACACACTCAGAGGCAGGTCTGGCTCAGTCTCTTGTAGGGTCTCTGGGTCCTGGTGCACACAAAGTTTTGTTTGAGCCCTGTAGGCATCTCTGGTGGGTATGGGGTTTGAGTCTAAACACGATTTTGCCTCTCCGCGAATAGTTGACTCATTGGAAAAGACCCTGATGCTGGGAGGGATTGAGGGCAGGAGGAAAAGGGTACAACAGATGATGAGATGGCTGGATGGCATCACTGACTCGATGGACATGAGTCTGAGTGAACTCTGGGAGTTGGTGATGGACAGAGAGGCCTGGGGTGCTGCGATTCATGGGGTTGCAAAGAGTTGGACACAACTGAGCGACTGAACTGAACTGACCATCTGGCTGGGCCTTCTCCTTTACCCTTGGATGTTGAGTATCTTTTTTTGGTGGGAGCCAACATTCTCCTGTCAATGATTGTTCAGCAGTTTTTGCAATTTTGGAGTTCTAGAAGGAGAAGATGAGTGTATGTCCTTTCCACTATCTTGTGACTTGTGGAACACTGTTAGTTTATCTATTTTGTACATAGTAGTAGTTTGTATCTGCTAATCCCCAACTCCTGATTTGCTAATCCCAACTCCCCTCCCTAACCACCTTCCCCCTTGGGTAACCATAAGTTTGTTTGTTGTGTCTGTCAATCTATTTTTGTTTTGATATAAATTCATTTGTATCATGTTTTCGATTCCACATATAAGTGATATCATACTATATCTGTCTTTGTCTGACTTCACTTCATATGACAATCTCTAAATCCATCCATGTTGCTGCAAATGGCATTATTTCATTCTTTTTATGGCTGAGTATTCTATATATACACCACATACTTAGTATCTATTCATCTGTTGATGGACATTTAGGTTGCTTCCATGCCTTGGCTATTGTAAATAGTACTGCAGTGAACATTGGGGTGTGTTTATCTATTCAAATTAGTTTGTCTGGATATATGCCCAGGAGTAAGATTGATGAATCACATGGTAACTCTACTTATAGTTTTTTTAAGGAACCTCCATACATGCTCTTCCATGCTGTACCAATATACATTCCCACCAACTGTGTAGAAGGTTCCCTTTTCTCCACACCCTCTCTCCAGCATTTATTATTTGTAGAGCTTTTGATAATGGCCATTCTGACTGGTGCAAGGTGATATATCATTGTAGTTTTGATTTGCATTTCTCTAATAATTAACAATATGGAGCATCTTTTCATTTGCCTATTGGCCAACTGTATGTTTTCTTTGGAGAAATGTCTGTTTAGGTCTTCTACCCATTTTTAGGATTGAGTTGTTTGAGTTTTTGTTATTGAGTTGTATGAGCTGTTTGTATATTTTGGAAATTAAGCCCTTGTTGGTCACGTCATTGCAAGCTTTTTTCTGAATGTAGCTTTGGAAAAAGATCTTAGGGAATGCCCACAGGTCAAATGAATGGGGCTGCTCTGACTGCACCATGGCCAAGAGCCTGAGCCTCCCTTAGGAACAGCATCACTGCTGTAGAACCACAAGGCTCACTGGGTCCCCTGACAACCACAAGCCCAGCCCAGCTCCCTGGAAACCTCCAGGGTTCACCCAAACTATATGATGTCAGGCCATGGCTGGGCAGGAATTGCCCTCCTTTTCTGAAAGCCTCAGAGGCATTTTATGATCCTCCACCATCCATTTATCCATTAGGAAATACTGCTGACTCTCCTTCAAGAAGCCCCAGTCCTTCTACTAGGACTACAGTCCAAGTACTGTGAGCCTCTATCTCCTCTGCTGTACTCTTCAAGGTAAAATGTAAAACATGAATTATTTCTATAAGAATTTTAGATTCAGCTTTTCAGGTTCTCAAATGGGGAAAAAAATGGCTGGAATTACAGTGAGTCTGTGAAGATGTGGGGTAGGACAGCCCTGAAGCAGAGAAAAGAGCTGGAGGACTTCGAGTACCTGCCTTTTGGATAGACCTGTGGGGAGAGACGAGCATGTATCACAGGACAGGATAGTCTGGAAATAGACCCATGACATGTCAACTGATGCATTTTTAGCAAAATCACCATGGGGAAGGAAAACCTTTTCGACCATAAATGGTGCAGGAGCACCTGTAAAATACTATGTTTAAAAGTAAAGGAAAGAAGAACCATCAGCCTCATCCCATATACATACATTACTTCAAAGTAGGCTGGAGACTAAACGTGAAGCAAAAACTGTGAAGCTTCTAGACAAAGTTGTAAGGGAAATCTTTTTGACCCTGGAGTTAGCAAACATGTTTCAGAGAGGCCAAAAAAGGGACTAATTGTAAAGGAGAAAACAAATGATAAATTGAATTTCATCAAAATAAAAATCTGTTCATCAGAAGTCACTGTTAAATTGGTAAATCACAAAGTGAGAAATTATATTCATAAAACACTTATCTGATAAAGTACTTATGTATTTATATATATGTGAACTTCAATTAATAATAATGTATACATATATTAAATAACATATAATTTTAAATAATATTTAAATAACTGAAGATTAATTATAAAAATAGCCCAAGAAAAAGTGAGGAAAAGACTTAAAGAAGATATGTGTATGAGCAGTAAACACATGACAACATTTTTCAAATAAGTCATCAGGGAAATAGAAATCAAAACTATAATGAGATATACTGCACACCCACCAAAATGGCTAAAATTAAGAAGACTGAGAATACCAAGTGGTAGGAGGATATGGAATAAAGGAACTGTCCTCTGTTGCTGATGGGAACGCAAAGTAATAAACCACTTTGGGAAACAAGTTTGGTGATTTCTTATAAAATTAAGAGTACACTTTCCTCTTGATCCAGCAGTCCTACTCTTGGGTATTTACTGTAGAAAAAATAATAATAAAATTATTATTTTTATTGCAAAAATAATAGATTCCACTTGAGTCTGCACTTGATTGTTCATAGCAGCTTTATTATTCATAATCACCTAAATCTAGAAACCACTAAAGGCTCCTTCAGAAGTGAGTGGATAGAGCAAGTGTTGTATATCTATACAAAGAAATACTGCTCAGAAATTAATAAAACTGTTAGTACTACAAAGTGAATGAATTCCAGAGACCTTAATCTGAGCGATGAGTCCAGATGCGTAAGAGTACAGACTGCAGGATTTCATTTAGATGAAGTTCAAAGCAGCAGCTATGTGATAGACAAAGTTCTAAAGATGCCCCCTTGATTCCCGTTCCCTGCTCTGCAGTCAGACACTGATCCAGGTGCTACTGGGAATGGACTTCACAAGTCAAACTCAGGCTACTCATCAGCTGACTTTAACATAGGGAGGTTTTCCTGGATTTTCTGGGCAGGCACAGGGTTATCTCTAGGCTACTTGAGAGTAGAATTGGAAGGCAGAGGAGTTTGATGAGGGAGGAACAATGAGAGAGATCTGAATTGTGAAAAGCACTCCATCCACCGTTACTAACTTCAAGGAGGAGGAGCCCAGAGCCAGGGAACAGGGGAGCCTCTGGGAACAGACAGTGACCTCCTGTCAAGACTCCATGCAGCTTCTGAGCAGAACTGAATCCCACCACAAGCAAGAGGGGTCTGGAAGCAGATACAGCCCTGCTCACACATTGACTGTGAGACCATCAGTAGATAATGTACGAGCTGTGTGATCATTTGTTACAAAGCGATAGGAAGCTACCATAGGGGACTGAGAAAGAATGTGACTCCTTCCTGGAGTGATGAACATGGTCTAGGCCTGACTGTGGCATGGCTTCACACGTGGGCACTTAGCAAAACAATGGAACTCAACATGAAGCTGGGCCTTCATTCCACAGTGGGTACATGATGGCACGGAAAGAACATTTTTTCTGCAGCTGCCAATCAGCTGATGGTCATGTTGCTCCCAAAACAAAATCCCATGAGTCTGCAGCACCACCTCAATGCACAGGCTGCCTTGCTCCTCCGTAGACATGTGGTGGACACACAGGCCCACAACAGGAGCTGACCCCGCTGTTCTAATGCCCAACAATACTGTCCTCCAAAGGACCTGAGGACTCCTTCTTTATTTCTTTGGATCTCTCACTTTATTAGGGAACTGTTTGGTACCAGAAGGCTAAAGCAGCACAGAGTAGGCACCTCTTGAATCCTGTGGAGTGAACGCACAGGCCTCCTAGGTGGGTGCAGTATCCTAGCCCTCAGACCTTACACAGACTGTGGGTCTCCAGCCTACATCCAACTCTGCCATCACCTTCACCTACTTCTTTCTCCTGGACACCTTGCCTTCTCCACCAGGGAGCCTGGGAAGGGTGCAGGCACTGCTCTCAGCTGTTTAAATGTGTTCTAGGCTCAATGGTTCACTCTACAAAGCCAGTCCTCCTCTAGGGCCCTTGCTCCCCAGAAAAGAACCTGGCTGCAGTGTGATGCCTGGACCCCGGTGACTGAGACAGACCCCATTCCCAGCCTTGGAGTATGCACATGCTGTGGGAGGGAGCTGGTGGACTTCCTGGTAGGATTGGATGGAAAGAACTAGAAGGCTTTCTCAGAAGCCGCAAATTAAGACTTCTCCCCGAGGCTAGGTTGGCAAACATCCAAGAGGCATACAGTAATTTATTTCTTAGCTCTCCAGGATTCAGTTTGATTTTAGTTTTAAAAAGCTACCTTGGGAATTTTTAACAGAAACAATTAAAACAGAAAGGAGTAAATTTCTTTTTTAACGACTATGCAGCCCAGGGCACAGAACGCAGAGCCAGGGCCACTCAGGGTGGACAGTCACCGACATTAGAAAGTCAGCAAAGCAGACTTGAATTTTCAAGACTGAATCTTTCCTTTGAACAGTTGACTGTCTTTGATTTTATGAAAAGCAGTATCAAGATTCTTTTTTAAAATACGATTTCAAGCTCAAAGGCCAGAAACAGCAAGGTCCTACTGCATAGTGTAAGGAGCTATATTCAGTATCCTGTAATAACCTGCAATGGAAAAGAATCTGAAAAAGATGCATGTACTTGTATAACTGAATCACTTTGCTGTACAGCAGAAATTAACACAACGTCGTATATCAAGTATACTTTAATAAAATAAACTTAAAAAAAATGATCAAAGGCCAGGAAATCATACTTTAGTTGATGAAGCTGCTGAGACTGATGATGATTTCAGTAAGAAGCATGAGGCTGACTGCAGACAAGATGAGAAGACTGAGTCTCAAGGATGCTATCTGCCATGTAAAGTTTTATCTGAACAGGTCTTCATCTTTGGTGAAGCAGTAGTAGGGACAGTATGGCTTAGACACCAGGCAGAGTGGCAGGCGGAATGTGTGACTGGGTACAAGATGACCACTAAATTTGTCTGTCTTTCAAATCAAGTGATCTTAAAAAAAAAAAAAAAAAGTCCATCTGAGACTGAAATCAAATTATGCCTGTTTTCAATCCCACCTGAGTTTTTGGTCCTCTCTGGTCATAACCTGCAGCCCAGCCCTCCTGACCCCTGTTGTATTAATGAGCTGAGGACGTCCTCTGTAGAGGCTCTGAGGCTGGTTGGTTCTTCACTGCAGGCAAAGACCTGGGAGCCTCAAAGTCTGCCCACCAAGACTTACATTTTTACACATCCAGTTGTTTTAAAGATACCATGAGTGAGCAAGCCATTAGCCGTTGAGAGCCTGCCTGCTTTGCATTCCTTGCAAAAGATTCCCCAGCATCTGCTGACTGTTGATAAAGATGGAGCCTGTGGCTGTAAGACCCCAGGCTGCTGCTGCCTTCAGACCTCCCTGACTCCAAGACTACCCAGGCTGCTGAGCAACGTCACCTAACACAGAAGCCTCCACTCTATCCCCGTCTCCCCCTCCCCAGTAGTCCCCTCATCTTCTGAGCTGAGACACCCAGGTAGCCTCTGGACAGCCTCCTGCCAGGAGATGCATTGTCCCGTGAAGCTGGTCTGTGCCCCTGCACCTCCTGCTTATATCTTTTGCCTTCAATCAGCCCCACATCTCTGAGGCCCCCACACCTCTGCACAGTTCTGTGGTAGTGGGTGATTCTACAAGCCTCTGAGCTTTCTCATATGCTGTTCTTCTTCTTTTAGCCTGCACTCTCTGCTCTTGATTAATGGGAGTGTCAGCCTCTGTGCAGAACCCCACCCCCAGCTCTCTGTCCACACGTCTCAGCCATCCCAGGCCACAGCATCAGCTCGAATGGCTGTCTTACCTCTGCACTGTTGGCCTCTTAAAAGCACACATAGGTCTTTACATTTCTATCATCAGCACCTGGGATGTGTTGGGAACTGGGGGTCTGCTGAGGACTCCCTGTAGTGCAATGCCAGGGCAGGCCCTGTCCTGAACTTCTGGCTGCTCAGTTTAGAGGTCGCTCCAGCTGCTCTGAGGGCATTTCGCCATGCACTCGCATCCTTGTTTCGATTAGTCGTGTTCTGAGCATAGAGAGCCCAAGCACCTGGACATACTAGAAAGTTACTTTGTTTATAAGCTCTGGAGTGTGTGAGACCCCAAAATAGAACTTCTCAGGCTATAAGTTCTTAGTCATTTATATATTCATACAACACTGTAATAATTCATAATAGTAATTCAACAAATGAAATTAAAAGACACTTAACTCCTTGGAAGGAAAGTTATGACTAACCTAGACAGCATATTAAAAAGCAGAGACATTGCTTTGCCAACAAAGGTCCATCTAGTCAAGGGTATGGTTTTTCCAGTAGCCATGTATGGATGAGAGAGTTAGACTATAAAGAAAGGTGAGCACTGAAGAATTGATGCTTTTGAACTGTGTGTTAGAGAAGACTCTTGAGAGTCCCTTGGACTGCAAGGAGATCCAACCAGTCCATCCTAAAGGAGATCAGTCCTGAGTGTTTATTGGAAGGACTGATGTTGAAGCAGAAACTCCAATACTTAGGCCATCTCATGCAAAGAGCTGACTCATTTGAAAAGATCCTGATGCTGGGAAAGATTGAGGGCAGGAGGAGAAGGGGACGACAGAGGATGAGATAGTTGGATGGCATCACTGACTCAATGGACATGGGTTTGGGTAGACTCCGGGAGTTGGTGATGGACAGGGAGGCCTGGCGTGCTGTGGTTCATGGGTTCGCAAAGAGTCAGACACTACTGAGTGACTGAACTGAACTGAATTCAACAAATGAATTATTATCTGCTCTATATATAGAAATCATTTTCTTTCATTCAGTCCCTGTATATACATGACCAAATTGAAAGTTGTCTTTTCAGCATTATTTATTATTATATTTAAAAATACATTAACTAGGTGATATTTCACATCATTATGACACTGAGAGTTTCAATATTTACTTCACAAGCTAACACAAAATACTATCACTCAATGCTAAAATTAAATGTTTCACTTGCTTTTCTTTATTATTTAACCAATTGTCCAAAGGTTCAGTTCAAAATTCATTTTAGTTTCTGAATATGTGCATATGTGTTCAAAACAAAACCAAAGGGAGCTAATTAGTTACCTAGACAAACAGGTCATGTTTACCCCGCTTTCAGGTAAACTGAGACCTGCATTTTAATGCTAATTAAATTAACTCAGACGTTAGTATGAATTTATCAAAGAAAATTAAGAAAATACAACAAAATGAGGAAATAAAAGCCACTTATGATCCTACCCTTTAAAGCAGCGTTCCTTGACCTTTTTGGCACCAGGAACCAATTTCTTGGAAGACAGTTTTTCCACAGAAGGGATGTGTGTGGAGGGATGATTTCAGAAGGATGCAAGTGCATTATATTTATTGTGTAATTTTTGCTTCTGTTGTTATTACATTGTGATACAGAGGAAATAATTATATAATTCATCATAATGCAGAATCGGTGGGAGCCCTAGAGCTTGTTTTCCTGCAACTAGATGGTCCCGTCTGGGGGTGATGGAGACAGTGACACCCAAAGTGTGTTGCTTATTTCCAGTCTGCTCCGTAATCTTGCTTTGGTGGCTGTCATTGCAGAAAACCCTGCTTCACAGAGTAGGATGCGGAAATGGAAGCAGGCTTTTCAGTGATTTTGTGGCAATCTCAGGATATTCCTCTTTGACTTTAATGAAGAACATATGGAGATTTGAAGTTGTCTCAGACATACTTTTACGGCTGCTGTCACTTGCGATCTCAAGCAGTTGATCCTCTTCTAGCATGGACAAAGTCAGTTCACGTGACTTACTCACAAATGGGTCAGAGATCTATTCCTTCCCATTGTTTTGTGATTGGGAAGTGATGCTCAAACTCTTTCGAAAGCAGAGATCGGTGATCATGCACCAGCTGGGAGAAGGAAGGTCCTGGCTCAGTCTCTTTCAAAATCTCTGCTAAGGTTTGAAACATGTCAAAATCCCTGTGGTCATTCATTGCCCCTATAATTCTCGGTTGGCTCCGAATGCAGCCACTTTATCTGCTGACCTGAATTGAACACAGTTGTCATTCTCCCTGAAGTGACAGATTGAGTTTGTTGAGCAGGCTGAATATGTCACACAAGTAAGCAAGTTTTGTGACCAATTCTGTGTCACTGAAATGTTTTACCAGTGCTGACTGTTTTTCAAAAAGAAATCTCTGGAGCAGCTCTCATAACTCAAAAGCTCTGGCCAGTAATCTACTTTTAGAAAGCCATCTCACTTCTGTGTATAAAAGAAGACGTGTGTGCTCTGTGCCCATATCTTCACAGAGCTACATGAACAGACGTGAGTTGAGGGTGTGTACTTTAATGTGGTTGATAATTTTAATCACTTCCTGAAAAATGCTGTTAAGTTCAGGTGACATTTTTTGGGTAGTCAGCCTTTCTCTATGGATGAAACAGTGCATAGACTCACATTCAGAACAACCTCTTTGACCTGATTAGTGAAACCAAAAGGCCATCAAGTCTTGGCAGCCACTCCATCCGTGCATATACCAGCACAAAATGATCAATTCCGTTTTCCTGATGTGATCATTCAAAGACTTGAATAGTTGTGCAGCCATGACATTGGTTGGTAACAAAAGTGCACATAACATATCCCCATGGCCATCCCCCAGAAAAATATAAGCACAAAAACAAGCATTGTTGCCTTATTGTCAACATTGGTAGACTCATCAACCTGGATTATGTACGACAGTGACTCATTAATCCCCTCTAACAACTGCTCCTCATATCGTCTGTTAGTTCCTCAACTTGTCTGTTTCATCAGTGGTGCCGAAAGAGGAACACGTACCACTTTTTGAAATGAAGACAGTCGTAAAAGTTCACAAAAAATGTCCTCAGCAGTAGGCAGATCAACTCTTTGCCAATTGTAAAGGACTTCTTAGAATGATATTCTTAGTGCAACACATTTAATGAAGTGGTGGCCTTCAGTAATTTCTTCTATTCTTCATGGGGTTTTTTTGTTTTGTTTTGTTTTGCTTTTGAAAAACTCTAAAGGATTGTCTTTTAATCCAGGGTGCTTGGTTGCCATTTGGCAAAGCAGTTGTGAAGGTTTCATGGCCTCGTTTGATAGCCGGTAGCCACATATTACACAAAGTGGGCTTGGAGAATGTGAATCAGCTATTATAATAAACCCATAATTTAAGTAGGCATATGTACATGCTAAGTCTCTTCAGTCATGTCCCACTCTTTGCAACCCTATAGAGCATAGCCCGCCAGGCTCCTCTGTCCATGGATTGTCCAGACAAGAATACTGGAATGGTTACCATGGCCTCCTCTAGGGGATCTTCCCAACTCAGGAATTGAGTCTGTGGCTCTTAAGTCTCCTGCGTTGACACCAGTTTCTTCCACTAGCACCACCTGGGAAGCCCACCTTAAGCAGGACTCTTGGTATTTTCTTTTAAATGCAGCTTTCTTTTTGTTGGCAGCCTTAGAGTTTCCTATGTCTCATCACTGGGTCTTTCATCATTTTCAAAAAAGCTCTCCAGCAATATTTGTTTTTTACTCATTTCGGCTAGGGTTAGCTTGTGGGCTTACCAAAACTGTAACTGAGACAAGTACGCAGTACGGAAAAGAGGCACAGGCGAAAGTGTTAAATAAAACAATGGGCAGGCCAATTACAGACTAAAGCAAGTGTTGGATTCTGACTTCAAGCCTTCTGCAGCTTAATTGTCATTTGCCACTCACTGATAGGGTTTGGACATGAGTCTGCAAGTAGTTGGTTTATCATGGCCTCTGTGCGGTCAGACCTCTCTGTTAATGATAATCTGTATTTGCAGCCACTCTCCAGCACTAGCAGCACTGCCTCAGCTCCAGCTCAGATCATCAGGCATTAGGTTCTCACAAGGAGTACACAGCCTAGATCCCTGCATGCGCACTTCATGGTAGGAACTGTGAGAATCTAATGCTGCCACTGATCTGGCGGAGGCGGAGCTCAGGCGGTAATATGAGCGACGGATGGGGAATGGCTGTAAATGTAGAGGAAGCTTTGCTTGCTTGCCTGCTGCTCACCTCCGACCGTCAGGCCCGCCCAGTTCTTATCAGTCCGTGGCAGGTGGGGTTGGGGGTTCGGGACCCCTGCTTTAAAGAAAATCCCAAAAATGTTTTGCATTGCCTCTTTTAGTTCTTCTTACACATATGTACACATATACGTATATGCAGATGTAATATGTGTATATGTGTGTATGCACACACGTGCATGCCCAGGATTTGTATATATAGATATGTTTTTCCCCGTGTAGGACAGTAGGGACATCTAGCAGTTTACCAAATCCGTCCTCTTCTCCCTGAGCGGGACTTCACCGGCCAGGCCCCCTGCACTTGGAGTGGCCGCGTGATTGGCTCCCACCATGGAAGGGTCACGACAGCGACAGTCCCAGCCAGCACAGCCCGTCTGAGGGCGTGAGGCCTGAGGGTTGGCCGTGGTGGGGCAGGGAGTCCACGTGTGGATTTCTGGGCTCTTCCCCTGGCTGAGGGGCCAGGGTCCCCACGGTAGCCTTGGGGACATGTGTTACTGGCAGCCCCTGGGTATCTGGGGGACCGTATGGAGTCTGTGTGTGAAGGGAACACACCTCTCTCTGTGAGCTACTGAACTGAGCAGGAGCCAGGGATAGGGTCCTGCCAATTACCGCAGCTTAACCTACACTAATTACTGTATTATTTTTATTAAATACTGAGACAATACAAAACCACGGTTGTCAGAGTCAGTTATAAAAACAATGCACTTTTGAAGCACCCAGCTTTAAAACAGGGGAGTGGAATTTGTCATGAACTTAGAAGCCCCCGTTGGGCTTCTCCCCGGCCTCATCTCACTGTCCCTCCCCCGGGGTCCCCACCGCCCAGGGTGTGGGTTCTCTTGCATCCCTTGTGCACCTTCAGGGTTTTACCTCCTGCGTCTGTATCTCCAGCCGATACGCTGCTTCATGTTGCATGTTTTGAACTTGACATGAATAGACTGAGATGATATGAATCTTTAGGGACTTGCTTATATCCTGCAACAGTATGCCTGAGATCCCTGTAGGCTCTTGTACGAAGTTTAATTGATTTTTTCGTCACTGCATGGCACTCCATTGTTTGAAGAGACCAAAATGTGTTGGTTCAGTCTCCTTTCAGTAAGCTGCTTTTCACCAGCTCCTTGGGTATGTGGTATGTGAAGAGGCATCTCTGTAGGGTATATTCCTCAATATAGGAATTCCTAGATATGGGATTGCTGGGACCGAGGGCCCATGGCATTTTAGACAGAATGGCCAAGAACACCCTCTCTGATGCAGGGCACACTGGAGCAGCGGGAGCCGGGATCCTCTTGCAATCATCCAGGCAAGAGGTGTGGCCGAGCTAGGGTGGGAAGGGTGGAGATTTTGAGGGAGGATTAGATGGAAAGACTGTATTTTCAAGTAAAGCCTAAAGGATTGGCTGATGTGGGGTGTGAGCGTGAGAACGGACTAGAAGCTGACACGTGGATTTTCATGTCCAAGTCGAGCTCTATGAGGCCAGAGAGCAGAGGAAGCTCAAGCCCTGGACTTGGCCACATGAGGCCTGGAATGCCCTTGGACGCCTGGATTCCTTTGCCTCAGCTGCTGCCACCGAGGACGAGAGACTGGATGACAGCAGGCATTTCTTCCCATAGTTCTGGAGGCCAGGAGGCACCAGGCCAGGGTGCAGGCTGATGTGGCTGCTGGTGAAGGCTCTCCTCCCAGTTGGCAGACTCCAGCTGTGTCCTCACGTGGCCTTTCCTCTGTGCTCTCATGGGGTGAAGAGGGCGAGATCCCTGAGGCCACTTTCTCTTTTTATAAGAACACCAGCCCTGTTAGATCAGGATCCCAATCTTTATGATCTAATATAACTTCCATTTCCTTCCTGTCTCCAAATGCAGTCACCCTTGGGATTAGGGCTTCGTATATGAATTTTGGAGGGACACAGTTTGGTGCACAGGTGAGATGCTGAATCAGGAGCTGACCCAGGGATGGGAATCCAGGGGAGGTCAGTACTCAGAGGGGGGTTACTGGGAGGAGCCAGTGTGACACCCAGAGAGTAGGCATGGATGGGGAAGCGAAGCGGCCCCAGGGCTGGAGGCATGTCAGCAAGCAGAGGCCAGGAGGCCGAGAAGGATCCAGAGAGGGAGACCCAGAAGGGCCATGAGTGGGAAGGGGGCCGACCAGAGCCAGAGCGTGATGTCCTGTCACCGTGCCCCACACAGGATGTGGTCAAAGAAGAGCCTGATTGCCTCTGAGCTTCTGTGGGAGCCATGGGTGCAAGTGACAAGGGTAGCATGGGTGAGAGGTGGGAGTACCGTGGAGCATGGTGGCTGTTCCTTTGCAGCCTTGCTGGGAATCCAGGGGAGGTCAGTACTCAGAGGGGGGTTACTGGGAGGAGCCAGTGTGACACCCAGAGAGTAGGCATGGATGGGGAAGCGAAGCGGCCCCAGGGCTGGAGGCATGTCAGCAAGCAGAGGCCAGGAGGCCGAGAAGGATCCAGAGAGGGAGACCCAGAAGGGCCATGAGTGGGAAGGGGGCCGACCAGAGCCAGAGCGTGATGTCCTGTCACCGTGCCCCACACAGGATGTGGTCAAAGAAGAGCCTGATTGCCTCTGAGCTTCTGTGGGAGCCATGGGTGCAAGTGACAAGGGTAGCATGGGTGAGAGGTGGGAGTACCGTGGAGCATGGTGGCTGCTCCTTTGCAGCCTTGCAGACCTTGCGTGAGTGCTTCTCATTTAGGAACCTGGAGCCTCTCAGGAAAGCAGTCTTGAAGTGTCGTTGCATGCTTCTTCCCCATTTCTGGAGGAGAAGGAAGCAAAGGCCGCAGGGGCGGCAGCCACTGCTCTCCGGCAATCTCTGCTGCTTTGTCCAGCCCCCATCCACACGCATCCTTTGATGGACATTGAAATGAGCAGGCAACTCCACACCATCCAGTGTGTGGCTGAAGATGCTTCACTTCTCACAAACTGCAGAGACACGAATTCCATGAGGCGCAAGACCCATCTGGAACTTTGCTCATCCCTCACCTGGTTGGCTTGTGATCATCTTTGATGAACTGTAACTTGAGGACTGAATTAAGAGCTTATTCACATTTAGCCTTCTGTATGTTCTATGACAAGGAAGGGAGATGAGTACTCTTTGGTTCATCTTACCATAGGTAAATAACAAAGCAAAGGAGAAAATCTGCAAATCACTGTGGCCTTGAACCTGGCCCCTGGCAGACACTCTGGTTTGAGTGTTTGTAACACCTGCCCTGCTCCACTTCCCACTCACCCAGCACCCAGACCTTCACATTCAGAGTCTGTGCCATTAACTCAGTATCCTTTTCTGCCATTCACATGCTGGGCAATTGCTGGTTTAACAGTTGTGAAATTACTCTGCACTTCCTTCAAATTTCTGCTGGCAAAAATCTTGTAGTTCTTTGGATGTGTGTGGGACCTCTTCCCAGGCCATCTTCCTAGTTACAAATCTGAAAACTAAAAAGAGCTGGGCACACCTGCACAGACAAGGTCACTGCTGGATCTTCAGAAAACAGGGTACTAGCCTCAGTCATGGAGAAGGCAGTGGCAACCCACTCCAGTACTCTTGCCTGGAAAATCCCACGGACAGAGGAGCCTGGTAGGCTGCAGTCCATGGGGTCACAAAGAGTTGGACACGACTGAGTGACTTCCCTTTCACTTTTCACTTTCATGCATTGGAGAAGGAAATGGCAACCCACTCCAGTGTTCTTGCTTGGAGAATCCCAGGGACGGGGGAGCCTGGTGGGCTACCATCTATGGGGTCGCACAGAGTCGGACACGACTGAAACGACTTGGCAGCAGCAGCAGCCCCTCAGTCAAGGGAGGAGGGGCCACTTCTGCTGGCTCAGGAGACTCAAGGCCCCCACATTCATCAGAACTTACATCAGTGTTCTCACGATCTCATGCAGCTGTCAAGCCCTCATTCTTTCTGCTCACTGTCTGACCTCATTCATGGGAATCCTGGCAAAACTTTAAGCTTGCACAAATCAGCCACTCGCAGCATCAAAAAGGTCTGAATTTGGAATCAACAGCATAGCTATATGAACTCAGAGGTTCCTAAAGGGTGCTCTGACTACACAGCTATACCTGAAGCTGAGCCCCTCACCCCTTTTTATCCAGTGTGGTTGCCTGGTGCGGCAGGAAGGAGAGCCCCTCACAGTCCTGTTGGTTCTCCCACAGCGACCAAGAACCAGTTTCATCTCTGTGCTTCTGCATTCCTGGCACTGCACCCAGTACCACCTGTACCCATTAGCATTGGGTGAAGAAGACGAAAGTCACTCCAGTATTCCCAGAAGGGATGGGAGCTAGAGGTTTAGGAAGTTGCAGAAGTGGTGCCCTGGCAGGAGCTGTGCTCAGTGGGGAGAGGAGTCACCAGGCTCACTGGGTGTCCTCCTTGCAGTCTCAGGAGTCTAGGATCACCTCTACCACCAACTACCCAGTGGCCAGATCACCCCAGCAGGCGTGTCTCAGGGGGCTGCCCCAAACCTCCAGCCAGCCTCATGCCTGCAGGCTGCCCAGACATCTGCTCACAGTGCTCCATAGAAAACTGGCCTGAGCTGCTCCTCCAAATCTTACATGAACACCTCTTACTGGAGACCATCCCAGATCAATGACCAGGACAGGTCTTCCAGGAGCGGCTCCATGGGTTCCTCTCCTGTGTTACAGGCAGGGTGTGCGACGACATCAGGCAAAAAGGCATGTGGATGCTGGGTATGGACCAGGCAGGGCTGGTCCTTCTGTTGCCAATGGTGATTGTACTGAACACATCTTTCACTGCAGTGCTTTTCTAAGTCGACAGTCCTTCGGTGAAACCCCCTCACATCAGTTGTGTGTGCACATCCATTCTCTTTAGCGGCCAAGTCATTTCCAGACATGGATTGCCATAACTCAGCCAGCCATTTGATGAATCAGCTTGGTCCTGAGTGCCTCCCTCCCTGAAGATCAAACACTGGGAGCACTCCCAGCTCTCCACTCTCAGTCACTCGTTGGGGAGGGCGTTTCATCTCTCACCTGTACTGCTGCAGTCACCCCCTAATGTTCCTTCTGCCTTCAACTTGGCCCAGTCCTAATGGTCTCTACTATTTCACCAGAGTAATTGTTCTTAAATGCAAACGCTTAATTTTTCTACAATAGAAATCCCACCCTTTTAGATTGTCACAGAACCCCTGTTTGAGTTTCCTGAGACATACAGCAAATAACCATTGGCTATCTAGTTTACGTATGGTAATGTAAGCTTCCACGTTACTCTTTCCATGCATCTCACCCTCTCCTCCCCTCTCCCCATGTCCATATGTTCTCTATGTCTGTTTCTTCATTGCTGCCCTGCAAATAAATTCTTTGGTACCATCTTTCTAGATTCCATATATATATGTTAGTATACACTATTTATCTTTCTCTTCTGACTTACTTCACTCCATTATAGTAGGCTCTAGGTTCATCCACCTCATTAGAACTGACTCAAACACATTCCTTTTTATGGCTGAGTATATTCCACTGTGTATATGTACAACAACATCTTTATCCATTCATCTGTTGATGGACATGTGTGTTGCTTCTTTGTTCTAGCTATTGTAAATAGTGCTGCAGTGAGCAATGGGATACATGTGTCTTTTTTCAACTTTGGTTTCCTCAGGGTATATGCCTAGGAGTGGGATTGCTGGGTCATATGGTGGTTTTATTCCTAGTTTCTTGAGGACTCTCCATACTATCTTCCATAGTGGCACAGATATTTTTCTACAATAAAAATCTGATCCAGCTCCACTCCTATTGAAAATGCTTCAGTGACTGGTCTTTGCCCCTGGGATAAAGTCCAGACCTCATGGCACACTTCACAAGACCCTTCAAGAGATGCTCTCTCTCAACATTTCTCTCTCCCTGAATCCTTCAGCTTCCCTAACAAGGCCTCTCCTGACTCCTCCCATCTGGGCTTTACTCACATGTAACTGCTGTCAGTGCTCAAATGTGCCAGATAATGATACTTCCAGGTTTATTCAAGTGCTGTCCTCCCCCTGCTCACCTCCTCCTGACTCTGCCAAAATTGCTTAACTCTGTTCTGAGGTCTCAGCCTAAGTGAGACATCCTCCAGAAGGCACCTCTGATCACCTCCCAGCCTGAGTTAGAGCCTCACCTGGGTCCCTCGTCAGACCCTGATTCATGTACAACACTTAGGTCTCATTGTTGTCCTCTGACCTCCTGTCTCTCTTCTGTGCATCGGTTAGCTAGTTGTTGGCAGTAATCTATCCAGACACTTACTCAGGCTCTATTTTCCCCCTCACTCACCCTTGGCCTTTCCATGTTCATGCTTGTTACCTCATGTTTGCAGCCCCAGGTATCACGTCTGCATTGTAGTCAGTAAGAGTGGGGAACAGCAGCGCAAGGCAGCTCACCTCTTACGTCTATATAAAAATCCTTTGCAGACACTCCCAGTAGAGTTCGGCCCAGATCTGAGCACTGAGGAATGACACCTAGAGATTTCGCAAAGGAGGAAGAGGTGCTATTTAGAGGAGAGGAATAGAGCAGCACTGGAGTAAGAGAATGCACTGCCTTTGAAGAAGTGAGAGTGGCGGACACCCTGCTGTGTGTTAGACACTGCTTCTCCCACCCCCACAGAAAGAAGAAGGATTCAGGAAGGATGGAGAGGTCAGCTCTGTGAATGGGTACAGAGCAGTGACCTTGGATTTATCTGCATCAAGGTCGTTGGTCATCTTGAAAACAGCTGCTTTGTAGAGCAGTGCTCACCAAAGCCATCTTGCGGTGAGTCAAGAGTGAAGGTTCACAAATGTAACATCTCTTGTCCTCCAACCTTTGTTTAAATTGTCTGCACATCCTATAGTTGGTAACAGAATACAAAATAGTGCTAATAAGTTTATTAATACATCCAAAATATCAGTCATGTAGAATTTTTATATTATATTTGGACAAACTTCTGGTGAGCTATAACCTCTTGGAAGATTAGTTGAGGCAGCCTTTGGACTAATTTCCTTCTACATATTTCTATAAAAATAAACTAACTAAAACTAACTGTATAATTACCAGTTAGCTTAGAGGACCAGGTATTTCCACTGGTTCTTTCTATTTCTGTCTGCATTTAATAGCCAGGAAATTTAGCATTGTCGCCTGCAAAACATAAATGAGATCTTCAGCTTATGGCAATATGGAAGACAAAACATTATAGGTAAGTTGTCACTCTAAAACACTTAAAGTATGGGTAATTTACATTAAATCCTTTTGAAATTTTATTCACTGTTTGTTTTAGATAACTAATGTATTCAAACAGTTCAAACTCAAAAGAAAAAGACACTTAAAGCGTTGAACCCCCTTCTGAGCCTTCTACCCAATTCCTCCCTGACCCTTTAGTTTCTTATTTACCTTCCAACCTTTGTATAAACAGATGAAAGTAAACATTTATATATATATTTTTTCTGTCCTTACTGAAAATGTGCATTATGAATATTTCATACCTGGCTTTTCTCACTCCTAGGGTATGCTAGAGACCTTCCTGTGGCCCCTTCATTATTCCTTCATGCACATCAGAACATTATGTCAAGGGGGGAGTGGACTGTAGTTTATTTAAATATTCTCTTATAGGTGGGCATTTAGCTCATTTCATTATTTTGCTGTTATAAACAGTGCTGCAATGACCATCTTTTACCTATTGCATATTTATCATTAAGCTGTGTCCAACTTCTTGTGACCCCATGGACTGCAGCATGTCAGGCTTCCCTGTCTTTCACCATCTCCTGGAGCTGGCTCAAACTCATGTCCATTAAGTTAGTGATGCCATCCAACCATCTCATCCTCTGTAGCCCCCTTCTCCAGTCTTTCCCAGCATCAGGGCCTTTAGCAATGAATCAGCTCTTCACATCAGGTGGCCAAAGTATTGAAGCTTCAGCTTCAGCATCAGTCCTTCCAATGAATATTCAGGACTGATTTCCTTTAGGATGGACTGGTTGGATTTCCTTGCAGTCCAAGGGACTCTCAAGACTCTTCTCCAACACCACAGTCCAAAAGCATCAGTTCTTTGTTGCTCAGCCTTCTTTATGGTTCAGCTCTCACATCCATATATGACTACTGGAAAAACCATAGCTTTGACTATAAAGACCTTTGTTGGCAAAGTAATGTCTCTGCTTTTTAATACACTGTCTAGGTTTGTCATGTTTATAGGTATTTCTGTAAAATAAATTCCCAGAAGTGGGGTGGCTGAGTCACAGGATGAGAGTGTTGTAATTTTGGTGAACCCTGGGAAATTGCTTTGCTTGCTTGCTTGGGGAATACATCATTCCATACTTTCACCAGCCAGCAGCTAAGCAAGACTGTTCACCCACTAACTTGGTAACTAGGTGGTTGCCAACTTCTGTATTTTGACCCTCTGATATGTGTAAAATGGTTTTACAGATTTTTTTCTAATATATTTGTAAATTGGATTTCTTTTGTGAAAAAAAATCAAGCATATTTTCATATGTTCTTATGTTTCATGGACATTTATAATTCTTTTTTGTGAGCTCTCTGTTCATGTCCTTTGTCTTTTGAACAGTTAGTCTTTTTTTCCTTATTGGTTCCGGGCAGAAAAACATACATACTGCACACATACACACATGCACCACGCAGGAGAAAACAGAGACATGCCGCCTCTTGTGTCTGCTCTGTGTGCCCAGAGGGGAGCCACGGCTGCTTGTGGCTCACAGCTAAGGCCTCCACAGGTGTCATCCTAAGAAGATGTCACCTCACCCAAAACTCTACCCTCCTGGGGCACCTCCATCCAGCGAGTGTAACAGCTCAAGCCCTTACCGATACCCACCAGGATTCTTAGCCTTCCCTAATCAAAAAAAGTTGACTAGAGACCAGACCAGAAATGCAGGCAAGGTTTTATTGGAATCCCTGCTGCTGCCGGTGGGAGCAATAAACAACAGGTTCCCGTGCTTACCCGCTTGCTAAGTGAGGGGTAAGCATGTTCCTTATATGAGGTGAGGGTAGGGGTATGTGTGTGTGCAGGGGGCATGTGCAGTACCCTGCTTTGGCTCTCTTCAGAAGTGGCAGTTTGGTTTTTCTGTCTTTTGTATCTTTTTGTCCAGAATTTGCCCTAACTACACCTGCCTGGGGTTGTTTTTAGTCCATATAGTTTCTTTGTGTATCTTGCTTGAGGAGAGATGTCCAGGTACCAGTATTGCAGCACTGCAGCAAAGGGCCCCAGATCCCAGCCTACCCCATTACCACCGAGTGGACATCTCTGAAGGGCCACCCCCGCCCCCATGCCACCTGCCAGTTCAGCTGAGGCCCTCTTGCACCTTCATCCCGCACAGCGTGCCTCCCCTCCTATTTTCTCATGAACAGACCTACCTCAGGGATGATGCCTCATATGTGATAGAAGTTGCAAACGTTTTCCCAGTTGACATTTACCTTTTGGTATTTTGTATAAATAGAAGTCTCCCTGGGATTTCCCCTACATCGCATGGTTTTGTCTGATTGTTCATGTACCAGTTACTGAGCGGTGGGGTGGGATAGAAGCCTGTAAGTGCCCCGCCCCTTGCTGCTGTTAATGTTTCAGAGCCTCCCTGGTTATTCTTAGTTTACCAAATGAACGTTAAACTCTACATGTCTGACTCCAAGAAGGAAAAAAAATGCTTATATTTATGACATCAGATTAAATTTACAAATTAGCTATGAAGAAATGGTGATGTTGAGTCTTCCAAACTAAGAACATAGTGTATGCAATTCTACTTTTGTGCCTTTGGGGAATATAATTATTCCACATATTATTTTACACATCTCTTTTAAGTTCATTTCTCAGTATTTTTCTTTTAGTTGCCATTATAAGTGGAATATTATCTTCCGTTATGTCTTCTAACTTATTTTTGTTTATATTTGAAGGTTATTTTTCATGTATGTCAATTCTGTATCCTTTTGTGGGTGCTATTCACAGACTATGTCCAGCTCTCTGCCTCCCTCTAGTGGGAACAGGGATGCATTACCCTTCCTGGCCCCTGTGGCTGGACGGGCCGTTTGACTAGTTTTTGCCATAGGGTTGTGAACCCAAGTGAGGTGACACTTCTGAGTCAGAGTGTTTGATCCTTAGCTGGAGATGCTCCAGGACTTTCTGTCCCTCTGACACACTGAAGGGCAGTTTTTAAGAGTAGCTGCAGAGCTGGAGCTGACCCACAGCAGAGTTTTGGGCTGAGCAGAAAGAACAAACCTCTGTTGTGGTGGTCTCCGAGGCTTGGAGGCTGCTGCCATAAAGTAGCAGGCATTCCTCTGTGCATAGCCCATGTCAGTGTGCTTATCTCAGTGTCTCAGAGTAATTTTTGGTTTAGAGTTTTACTTTTTATCTAATATGCATGTATTCATATTTCTTATGTCTTGTTGTAATACGTGCCTGGGATTTGTTTTAACCGGGTCTAGTAAGACACAGAGAGAGAGAAAATGACTGCCATGAAGCAAGAAAATTTTCCTCCCAGTTCTGCAGAGGTGGGAGTCCTAGCACACAGGGCCACCCAGGGAAGCATCAGGGTCAAAAGCAGAGGAAGTGAGGGGGCACGTGGACACAGGGTATGCTCTTGTTACTGCAAGAAGGAGCGGGCAAGGCAGGGTCGTTGGTTTAGGAACGACTGATTGAGTCACTTCAGCAGGCTGCAACATGGAGGGGCTGCCTGCCCCTGAGCCATCTCTGGCCCTGCACGATTGCCCAGAGCAGGAGGGCCTCACAGAGGAGGTGGCTAGGGCTGTGGGCTCTGGATTGGCTTGCTTTCCTTATTGAAAGGCATACTTGCTGGGGAGTCACTTGTCATTACTAAAAACTGAGAGTTCTGGAAAGAGTGAGCTGTCACAGGTCAGCAAGACCTCAAAAATGCAGAAAATAAACAGTATGATTAGTCCGTCTCCACTATGAACAGAACTCCTTAGCATTATAAAGTGGTCTTCCTCATCTTCCTTAATGCCTTTTGGCCTAAATTCAGCTTTATTTGATGTAAGATTATGACCGCCTGTATTGTCTTTTGTTGTTGTTATTATTTTTGTTATTGTTTTTTCTCTGCCTGATAAACCTGGTAAACCATGGTTCCTCCTCTCTAGTTATAACCTTTCTGAATCACTTCACTCTGAATATAGCTCCCATATACAGCACAAGTTGGTCCTTGCTTTTTAAAATAATATGAAAAATCCTTTTCTTTAACTAGCTGCATTAAGCCTATTTAAATTTATTGCTATGACAGATATGGTTGGTCTTAATTCTGTCATATTATATTTTTCTATTTATATATAAATATTTAATGACTTTCACTATCTTTTATTAGCTTTTTATTTTTAAATGTTTTTTCTGCTGTTTAGAACACTTACATTTTTTTATCTAGTGTTTACTTTTTTAAATTCTGCTTTTTTGTACTACTATCCTCTTTCCCTTTTTCCTTTGTTTAATGTAATTATTTTTTATTGACGTATAATTAATTTACAATATTGTGTTAGTTTCAAGTGTACAGCAAAGTGATTCAGTTATACATATATATATGTATTATTTTTGAGATTTTTTTCCATCATATGTATTAGAAGATATTGAGTATAATTAATTCCCTGTGCTTTACAGTAGGTCTTTGTTGTTTACCTATTTTATATGTCAGTTCAGTTCAGTTCAGTTGCTCAGTTGTGTCCGACTCTTTGCGGCCCCATGAATCGCAGCACGCCAGGCCTCCCTGTCCATCACCAACTCCCGGAGTTCACTCAGAGTCGTGTCCATCAAGTCAGTGATGCCATCCAGCCATCTCATCCTCAGTCGTCCCCTTCTCCTCCTGCCCCCAGTCCCTCCCAGCATCAGAGTCTTTTCCAGTGAGTCAACTCTTTGCATGAGGTGGCCAAAGTACTGGAGTTTCAGCTTCAGCATCATTCCCTCCAAAGAAATCCCAGGGCTGATCTCCTTCAGTATGGATTGGTTGGATCTCCTTGCAGTCCAAGGGACTCTTCAAGAGTCTTCTCCAACACCACAGTTCAAAAGCATCAATTCTTCTGCGCTCAGCCTTCTTCACAGTCCAACTCTCACATCCATACATGACCACAGGAAAAACCATAGCCTTGACTAGACTGACCTTAGTTGGCAAAGTTATGTCTCTGCTTTTAAATATGCTGTCTAGGTTGGTCATAATGTATAGTAGTGTGTATATATTAATTCCAAACTTGCAGTTTACCTTTCCCCCCATCCCATTGTCTCCTTTGGTAACCATGTTTGTTTTCTGTGTCTGTGAGTCTGTTTCTGTTTTGTAAATAAGTTCATTTGTATCCTTTTTTTAGAGTCCAGGTATAACTGGTGTAATGTGGTATTTGTCTTTCTCTGACTGAGTCTGAGGATCTCTAGGTCCATCCATGTTGCTGCAAAAGGCATGATTTCATTCTTTTTATGGCTGAGTAAGAATCCATTGTGGGGCTTCCCCGGTGGCTCAGTGATAAAGAATCACCTGCCGCTGCAGGAGACACAGGTTCAACCCCTGGGTCGAGACAATCCTCTGGAGAAGAAAATGGCATCCCACTCCAGTATTCTTGCCTGGGAAATCTCACAGACAGAGGAGCCTGGCGGCTACAGTCAGTGAAGTTGCCAAGAGTCAGATATGACTGAGCAACTAAACAACAAAATATTCATATATATATATATACACACACACACCCTCCCCACATCTTCTCCACCCATGTCAGTGGACATTTAGGTTGCTTCTCTGTCTTGGTTATTGAAAAGAGTGAAGCTATAAACATTGGGGTGCAAGAATCTTTTCAAATTAGAGCTTTCTTCAGATATGCCCAGAGTGGGATTGCAGGATCATATGGTAAGTCTATTTTTAGTTTTTTTAAGGAACCTCCATACTGTTATCCACAGTGGCTGTACCAATTTATATTCCCACCAACAGTGTAGGAGGATTCTCTTTTCTCATACCCTCTCCATCATTTATTGTTTGTAGATTTTTTGATGATGGCCATTCTGATCAGTATAAATTGATACCTCATTGTACTTTTGGTTTGATTTGCATTTCTCTAATAATTAGTGATGTTGAGTATTTTTCCATGTGTTGTTTGGCCATCTATGTATCTTCTTTAGAGAAATATCTGTGTAGATCTTCCACCCATTTTTTGATTGGATTGCTAGGTTTTTTTATATTGAGTTGCATAACCTGCTTGTATATTTTGGATATTAACCCTTTGTCAGTTGTTTCATTTGTAAATATTTTCTCCCATTCTGTCTTGTTTATGGTTTCCTTTGCTGTGCAAAGGCTTTTAAGTTTAATTAGGTCCCCCTTGTTAATTTTTGTTTTTATTTCCATTACTCTAGGGGATGGATCAAAGAAAATATTACTGTGATTTATGTCAAAGAGTGTTCTGCCTATGTTTACCTCTAGGAGTTTTATAGAATCTGGTCTTAGATTTAGATCTTTAAACTATTTTGAGTTTATTTTGTTGATACTGTTAGAGAATGTTCTAATTTCATTATTTTACATGTAGCTGTCCAGTTTTTCGAGCATTGCTTATTGAAGAAACTGTCTTTTCTTCCTTGTATATTCTTGCCTCCTTTGTTGTGGATAAATTGACCATATGAGAGTGGGTGTATTCTGGGCTTTGGAATTCCTAGCCACAGCAATCAGAAAAGGAAAAGAAATAAAAGGAATCCAGATTGGAAAAGAAGTTAAACTGTTTGCAGATGATGATGCTGTATATAGAAAAAGATGCTACTAGAGCTCATCAATGAATTCAGAAAGTTGCTGGGTACAAATTAATACACAGAAATCTGTTCCACGTCTATACACTAATAACAAAAGATCAAAAAGGGAAATTAATACCACATGATAAATATAATTAATACTGCTATATGTTATGTATGAAAGTTGTTAAGAGAATAAATCCTAAGAGTCCTCGTTAAAAGGAAAAATATTTTTTCTATTTCTTTAATGTTGTATTTATATGACATAATAAATTTTTGCTAAACTTACTGTGGCATTTCATGATGTATGTAAATCATTATGCTGAACACCTTCAACTTATGTAGTACTGCTGCTGCTGCTAAGTCCCTTCAGTCGTGTCCAATTCTGTGTGACCCCATAGACGGCAGCCCACCAGGCTCCCCCATCCCTGAGATTCTCCAGGCAAGAACACTGGAGTGGGTTGCCATTTCCTTCTCCAATGCATGAAAGTGAAAAGTGAAAGTGAAGTTGCTCAGTCGTATCCGACTCTTAGCGACTCCCATAGACTGCAGCGGCTCCTCCATCCATGGGATTTTCCAGGCAAGTATGTAGAATTATATGTCATTTATATCTCAACAAAACTGGAAGAGAAACAAAAAGTTAAAAAAAAAAAGAATTTAAGAAATTACCATCGCATCAAAAGGAATAAAATGCCTAGGAATGAACCTACCTAAGGAGACATAGGAATGGTGCTAAAGCTGAAGCTCCAGTACTTTGGCCACCTCATGCGAAGAGTTGACTCATTGGAAAAGACTCTGATGCTGGGAGGGACTGGGGGCAGGAGGATAAGGGGATGACCAAGGATGAGATGGCTGGATGGCATCACGGACTTAATGGACGTTGAGTCTGAGTGAACTCCGGGAGTTGGTGATGGACAGGGAGGCCTGGCGTGTGCGATTCATGGGGTCGCAAAGAGTCGGACACGACTAAGCGACTGAACGGAACAGAACGTACATTGTCACCCTGCTTATTTAATTTATATGCAGAGTACATCATGTAAAATGCACAGCTGAATGAATCACAGGCTAGAATCAAGACTGCCAGGAGAAATATCAATTACCTCAGAAATGCAGATGATACCACATTAATGGCAGAAAGTGAAGAAAAACTAAAGAACGTCTTGATGAAGGTGAAAGAGGAGCGTGTAAAGCTGCCTCACAATTCAGCATCAAAAAACAAAGATCATGGCATCTAGTCCCATCATTTCTTGGTAAATAGATGGGGAAACAATGGAAACAGTGACAGACTTTATCTTCTTGGGCTCCAAAATCACTGCGGACAGTGACTCCAGCCAGAAAATTAAAAGGTGTTTGCCTCTTGGAAGAAAAGGTGTAACAAACCTCGACAGCATATTTAAAAGAAGAGACATTGCTTTGCTGAGAAAGGACTAGTGAAAGCTATGGTTTTTCCAGTAGTCATGTATAGATGTCAGAGTTGGACCATAAGAAAGCTGAGCACTGAAGAATTGGTGCTTTTGAACTGTGGTGTTGGAGAAGACTCTTGAGAGTCCCTTGGACAGCAAAGAGATCAAACCAATGAATCCTAAAGGAAATCAATTCTGAATATTCATTGGAAGGACTGGTGCTGAAGCTGAAACTCCAATACTTCGGCCACCTGATGCTAAGAGTGGACTCATTGGAAAAGACCCTGATGCTGGGAAAGATTGGAGGCAGGAGAAGGGGGCGACAGAGGATGAGACAGTTGGATGGCATCACCAACTCAATGGACATGAATTTGAGCAAACTTCAGGAGATGGTGAAGGACAGAGAAACCTGGCGTGCTGCAGTTCATGGAGTCTCAAAGAGTTGGCCACAACCTAGCAAGTGAACAACAACAAATTATATACGTTCAGATGTGCGTATTTGGTCTGCCAACTTTGACTGCTGTCTTGTACTCCCGTGTAGTACAGCTGAACAACTGTGGTGGCCTCTGCTTTCTACAACTTTTGTTTTGGCAGAATATTCTCCTCTGTCATTTGTACCTGTACCTTTGCTTTTACTTGGCTGCACATTTAAATACGTTTACTGCTCCCTCAATTTCCCTTTGCCAAATCTCCAGTCATTCTTGACTGGCTGGTACTCAGCTTCTCATAATTTTCTCAAGAACAATCCATGTGACTATTATTTCCTGAACTCATACCTGTTTTAAATGGTTTATCTGTAGCCTTTATCCATGAAAGAATAGCCTAGATGGGTATAAACATTTCTTAGCTCACACTTCTTTATTTCTTTCAGTATCTTCAGTCATTGAATTTGGCTGCCAAGAATTATGTTACCAGCCTGATTGTTTTTCCTTTTTGCTGAAATATTCAAATAGTTCTCTTTATCTTTAAAATATAATAATATTATAAGGCTATATCATGAACACTGTCCTTATATTTCTTTATTATACTAGGGCAATCTTCTTGTGGCCTTTCAATGTATAAGATCAAGTATTTATGTTAGATATTCTCTGTTTTCAAAGGCTAAATCTGTGATTGCTTAGATTTCTCTCTTGAAACTGACATCTCCTTTGCTCCTGATTTTCCTCCCCTTTTCCCTGATTGGATACCAGGATCACTAGATGATGGCTATCCTGTTTTTGTTTCTCAATTAATGAAAGGACATTGTGGAGCTTGTACATTTTAAATTGTTTAATATTTACATTTGTGTGAATTAAGTTTCCACAGTGGTTAAGACTATGCCTGCCAATGCAGGAAACACAGGAGACAGGAGTTTGATCTCTGGGTGAGGAAGATTCCCCTGGAGGAGGAAATGGCAGGGGGGAGAATCCCATGGACAGAGGGGCCTGCTGGGCTACACTCCATGGGGTCACAAAGAATTGGACATGGCTGAGCATGCACACACACACACACACACAATTTTTCTGAAATGATGAGATAAAGCATAATATATAGGCATGGTACTATGTATTTTTTTCAATTTCTTTTTTTGAGATCAGCCAAAAAGGGAATCACAAGCACCCAGATGTGGACCACAGCGCCTGTTTAGTGCAGTGAGATTTCACGTGACAAACGCTTTCCTTATCTTAAAGTTTCATGAAATTTTATTACCATCGCATTTTAGCATACCATTTTGTTGAGTTTGCCTGATGATAAGGGAATAATAAATTATTTCCATATGATAAGAAAAATGCCTTCCCTTTTAATCATAGCTTTCTTATTTTGAGCTCCAGTGATGTATATGTGACATTTCTTTTACCTGTAATCTCTGTCTACCATTTCCCCTGTAACCTTTTGTTTCTTTATTTCTGCCTCATTTTGTTCACTTTACTAATTTTCATTTTTGTGTTTTTTACTGTGGCATCTGTACCTGTTTTCTCTCTGCTTCCTTATCATGGAACTTCATCTTTGAAATTATTTTAACTCTTTTTTCCCCTGAGTTAGTCAGTTCCTGTTTCACAGCCTCCCATGGGCTCATACATTTCTGCTTCATTGTTTTCCTTAATGGATGTGATGCTTTAGTGCTAAATTAAAGCATACATACCCCTTCAAGAGACAAAACAAAATACAGTGTTTAACTTGAGCTCAAACCCCACTTGATGTTCCTGTTAAGACAAAAATAAAATGAATTTGAAGTATAAAACACAAGCACATCACCAGTAGACTACGCTGGAAGGCAAAACCTATACCTGCTGTTACCCCAGTCACCTTCATGTGACAAACACAAACCGAGGCAGTGCTCAGAAGGAAACATTTATCAGGCAACTGCCTCCACCTCTCAAGGCTTCAAGCTGAGATATTGCAAACAGTGATACTGCCGTACCAGAAATACTGTCCTTGGAGCAATACTGCTGGAACGTCTTTGGAAACTCTGGTCGGCTACAGGAGAAAAATGAATATTTCTAGCTGTGTAAATTGCTCTTGCAAATCAAATCAGGATTCTGCACATAAAGAATCAGAGGGGAATATTGATTAGATAATTGACTAGCATCTGCCGTTGTTGAACGTTTGGCCTGGAACTTAGGATACAGACTGTAACTGGACCTATGGTTATTCCCATAGAGGTGGACTTAAATCTTCAAAATGGGATATAAATTAAGAGGAAAAAAAGAACAAGAAGAAAAATGGGGGGAATCAGTGTGCTTTAAGGGCAGGGAAAGGCGAAGGAGCCAGCAATGGGGACAGAGCGTTCAGAGTCATATGACGCAGGGGCTGTTAGGATGTCATGTTGGACAGAGGTCTTCTGGTGTCTGCCTAGTGGCCTGGTGGCCTGCTAGTGTTCAGGGGATGGCCTGAGTGACACATGAATGAGAATTTCATGTAGTACAGTGAGTCTATGGGGAGTAGAGTAAAGACCCAGCAGGTGAAAACTCTGGCAAGGTGTGGGTGGAGGGATCTGGAAGGAGGGAAAGTCCTGTTACTGAGTCATGATGGCACAGGAGAGGGAGATTTCAAGGGTGGTCAGCAGCCAGGAGCCCCGACACCCACAACAAGGTCAGGTTCAAGGGAACTGTAGCCTCCAGAAGTTTAGGCTTTGATCAAGACAGACCTGGATTTAAATCTTAGTTCTGTCACTTGCAAGCTGGATTTCAACCATAAGCGACAGAGATTAGACTATTCATAATAAATGAAAACTTGTTATGAATAGTCTTAACACTAAGAGCTATCCATGTGCTCAGAACTGTACAAATGTTGTCTCCTTGCTGCACTTACTCCTCCTTGGAACTTTGATTCGGTGCATTTTATTATCCCAATTGCACAGAAATGTAACCTGAGGTTTCCCGTGGTGGTATGCTGTATTCACTGTCAGCGAAGTAGCCAGGGAGTAGGGTCAGACCCAAAGCCTGGGCTCTTTACTGCTCTGCTGAACCCTCCTCTAATAAGTGAGCTGGCTTCAGGGCTCATAACCTGTGGCTGCCCCAGTCCATCACTGTGGTGGTGCCACCATGGTGGGCCTCTGTGCCCTTTGACCTCATCTTCCCTCCGTGTGACATCTGTTGGGACTCTGCCAGACTTAAGAATGGACAAGATGATAGGGGTCTTGAAACGTATGCTATCTGAGTACCAAACCCTACTCCTAGGCCGCCAGCAGCCTGTCCCTCTCTGCTGTATTTTCTGTCTTTAGATACAGTCTGTATGAGCCACCAGTGGCAAGCTCATCCCTGGGGCATCCATCCCTGTCCACATGTCTGTAAGTTACCACTTGCGTTCCTGGTCGTCCTGAGCAGCGGTCTTTGGAACTGCAGAGCTAGAAGCAGATCTCAGACCCCCTTAACTTCTGAAGACTCTGTCTGCTGTCCATCGTGCTTGCTTCCCCTTCGGTGGCCTCATGGACCCTTCCACATGCATAGACACTGGGGCCCTGGATCCTTGAGGAATTCTGAATTCTTTAAAGTCTTAAAGTCAAGCACTTGGGGCTCATTTGGGAGCTGCGATTTGTGGACAGTGCTGCTCTCTCCGTCTTCACTCTCACTTCATACTTACTGGATCTCCATTTGCTAAGAGGTGTGGCCCAGGTTAGAACCAGGATGCTCGCTGGTTAAAGATATGAGCAGGTGTTTAGCAAACTGAGCAGGAGTCCAGGGCAGTGATGGGAGAAAACAATGTAGGCAAGAGCAAGTGGGGAAAGTCAGCGAGTGAGAGGTCTCTGGGTGGGAGATCAGAGCGGACTGGCCTTAGCTAATGGCTGGACACGTGCTTCCCAGCATAACCCCAGCTGATCCTCTAGGCATACAGAAGGAACATACCCTCACCCTGGAGCGCTGGTCCACAGAGGCTATGCATGATCACTGGGGTGCTGCCTTCATACTCCAGCCTGCTCACCTGTGATGGGAACATAGATCGGGGGCTCTGGAAGGATCTCCTGTCGGGAATGGGTAGTAAGAACAGGACACACTCTTTCCTGAGGGCAGGAGAAGCACAGTTGGCTTGCTCCTGGGAGCAGGAGCTGGGGTGGGGCACAGCTCTGCTAGGACCAGGTCTTGTGTACAGGAGGCCCTGCAGGAAGATGCAGGGCGGTGGAAAGATGAGATTGGAGGGCTCACATGCAAACCCTCTGGTGAGCAACCTTCTAAGGCTCACTTTCTGTTTGTGAGGAGCCAGGACAATGCCTGCTCCGCGTGGCGCTGTGGGACAGTGAAATTCCCAGCTCACTCAGTGCTCTATGCGGGCTGTTTCCCTCACAGCCAGTATTTGTGGGGCTGGTGTCATTGCTAATAGATGCGGCCATATTAACGTGTCTGCATTCCATGATAAGATTGCATTCTCAGTGCCTCTCCTCCACCTCCCCTCTCCTTGCCCTCTCTCCCCTACAGTTTCAGCCCTCCTGGGACATTTGCTACCCTTGGCCCTACTTTAGAGCGAGGTGCCCACCCAGGTCATCACTCCTGCTAAGGAATAATGTCCCTAGAGGCAGAGCCTGTCCTGCCCTGGGTAGGCCACACCCTGGAGCATGGATGCCCATTTGATAGACACAGGCACTTAGACTTGAAAGTACGTTTGCCGTCATGCAGGCAATATGTGTACACTGTGATTGTTAGTTGTATGTAAGAGTGAAAGAGAGTGCTTTTATTTCTGCTTCAACTGGTGACACAACTACCAAACAGTAATGGGGCTGCCTTCCACAAAGGACCCCACCTGTCACCACTTACTAAAACACCCCCAGACCTTGCTGAGGTTCAGTTGAATAACCTGAATGATTTTGTTTGCTTTTCTTCCCCACTGAGATATGCAAAGATGCTTCTGTTGTGTCTTTGTTACCTGACTGTGAAAGAAAAAAGCATGATTAAATTATAAATGACTGTATGACAGAATATAAACATTTTCTGATTGATAGTATCAAGTCTGTGGCAGAAAAAAAATTAGACCAGAGAAAGATGTTCAGATATTATTTTACACATTCAAAGCCTTGTTCTGTTGTCTGTACCACATAATTAGTCAATATAGTAAATACCTGCATTTTGAAGTTAGTTGGGAGAGGGTAAGATTTTATTTGCTTTTTAAAACTAGAGCTAAACTTTTAATTCTTTGCCTTTAAAAAGTACATGGTTGCCCAATGGAGTCGGATGCAATGTGCACTACCTCTTCCTTCCACTGGAAGTCCACCAAGTCTCAGAGTCAGGGATCAGAGCTCCCACTCCAAGTCCAGACCCCATCAGCTTCCCCTCGTGCTGTGAACCCCCAGTACCCATCCCCGCCAAGTGTGCCCAGGGCGGGCACAGCCATCTTGCCTGGTGTCTCACTCAGTTGGTGCACAGTGAGCTCTGAGGTAGCCTCCCACCAAAGCTCCCACTCAGCGAGCACCCCCGCCATCCGACCGAGCCTCTGCCCTCTCCAAACTAAGCTTCAAGGAAGCTCTAAAATACTGAGCAAGAGCCCAAAGAAAACGTGGAAATTCTTTTTGTTTACTTTTTCTTCCTCTATGCTTTGCTTCTCTCCGAAAATAAGCTCTGCAACTAGATTGTCAGAGGCATGGAAGGTTCTGCAGGGTCTATGAATCTAAGGCCAGGATAGTAGATACGTCACGTACCTCAGAGGGACCTCAGGCATGGGTGAGAAATTCTGCTTTTAGAGAGTACACATCAGACCATTTTACTCCTTCGAAAAATGAGAACTAAAACTACAAGGGCCTATTGTATAGCACAGGCAACTGTATTCAATATCTGGTGATAACCTACAATGGAAAGGAGTCTGAAAAAGAGTAGACCTATATATGTGTAGGTATTGAAACCTCTTTGCTGTACACCTGAAACATTGTAAATCGACTATACTTCAGGGTTGTTAGTTTTTTTTTAATTTTTATTTTTTATTTTTACTTTATTTTACTTTACAATATTGTATTGGTTTTGCCATACATTGACATGAATCCGCCACGGGTAAAGAGTAATGAAAATGTTCTGGGACTGTATAGTGTGGATAGTTGCACAACTCTGTGACTATACTAAAAACCATTGAGTGAAAAACCAGAAAAGGAAAAGAACTTTAAAAAAAACCAGGAACTACTGCAGGGGGGGTGGAGTTTGAGTGAACAGGTGCTAACAGAGACTCTTCTTTGCATGGTTATTTGCTAACATGGGACCATTATTCATGCATCAGCATTGTAATCTTTGTCATTTCTCATCTCCAGGCAAAAACTGGGACCTCACAGCCGCTCTGAGTGACTATGAGCAGCTCCGACAGGTGCACACAGCCAACCTGCCACCTGTGTTCAACGAGGGCAGGTGCCCCAAACAGCCTGAGCGAGAGCCACCCCCGCCTGGGCACACGGCTGAGCGGCCCTGCCTGCCCAGGCAGGACGACATCGCCCAAGGTACCTGCTGCAGGGCTCACCAGGCGCCAGCTTCCTGGTCCAGCATGGTTTACAAGGGGGCCGGGGCAGGGCTGCACAGAAGGGTGGGGTCATCGCCTTTCCCAGCCGCAGGCACATGGGGCTCTTCAGCACCACACCTCACCCTGTCGTTTACAGCTTCCACTCCTGCCTCAGGGGCAAGGAGAGTGAGTCCACTTCTCTGGGACCCCACCTTCCTCCTGGAGTCCTGGTTTTCCCCGACCCGACATCTCTCACCCTTGCAAAACTATTTCGCAAGCGGCATAGCCTCCAAACCTGTTTGACACTGATATTCATCATCCACGTGTTTCATGGGATGAATTTTTTTTTCCCGAATTGGGAAAATTTCACTGTGACAAAGATATGTAAAGGAAACGTGAGAGTTTTCTCTCCACATCTCCTAAACCTCCCAGAGACTAACCAGTGGCCCCATCCTATTCTGTCTCCTGCTCCTTCTCTCTTTGCTTGTTCAGAACGCAAACACACCCGAGTCAGATGCACGCACTGCACTTGGCAGAGTGCTGGTTTCCTTGAGCAATAAACCATGATCATATTCTCTTCATATTTTACACCGTAGTATACGATTTTTTTAAACCACGTCTCTTCATGGTGATTTTGTTTTTTCTTAGATTTTGTTGTTAGTGGTGGATTTTTGACATTACAGGCACTGCTATATTAAACTTTATACCATAATTTGTACATACTAGTGCTTTTATTTTTATAGGTTGGCATTTCCAGGGTGGATTTGCTGAACCAACACATGTGTTTTTTTTTGTTTAATAACTTCAGGACTTGGTTCTGAACATATTTCTGTTCACCTTGTATGAAACTGGGTGTTTCCCTTCATTCTTGCCAGGACTGGGTGTTCTCGTGATGCTTTTAGTACTTTGTTTTTCTACTTTGAAGGGTAAAAAATAGTTTCATCTTGTCATTTGCTTGTTAGCCAGTTGGATTTCCTCTTCTGTGATATACTTATTCACGTACTTTGCCCACTTTTCTATTGTTTTGTTTGCATTTTTCTTATCAGTTTGTAGCATTCTTTATAATGAAGACTAAACTACAAATATATTTTGCATGTATATGTATATACATACATACATATATATACACACACACACCCCCCACAGTATTATTTGGTTTATCACTATTCACAGAAAATTCTGCCTTACAAAATGCTTATATTACTATACACTCATGACTAATTGGTGACCTCTCCCTTTCTTTAGAAATTCCCCTGAAATTCAAAGTTACATGTTTTCTTGTATTTTTTTTTAAATTTTGTTCTAAGGTCTTATAAGCAATTTGAAAGTTTTATAAATAATAGCTAAGAATCTAGTTTTGCTTCTCTGGATTGAGAATGAGATAGTCTAGCATATTTATTAAATAAAGCATCACTTTCCCACTGAACTAACATACCAACTTTGCTGTACATTAACTTAGCAAAAATGTATTTGGCTCTGTTTCTGGACTCTGTGTGACCACCCAACCTGCTATACTTGACTCTTACAGCTTCGTATAGTATTACTCTGCAAAGGCTAGTTCCTTTATTGCCGTTCTTTTTCAAAACTTTTTCACTATTTTTGGACATTTATTCTACTGTATTAATCTTAAAATTGGAATTCTGATTGGAGGTGGATTGGGTTTTTATTTTATTTCAGGGATAATTAGCATATTGTAATACTGTTTTTCCACCCAAGAATATTGCATATACCACTCCATTTATTCACATTCTGTTAAGAGTTTAGGCACAGAGAAAAACAATTTATTTTTTATCCAGTCATGTCATAAATTCTCTTATTAATACTCATTGTTCTCAGAGAGTCCTTGGATTTTCTACATATACAGTCATAAGATCTGAAATGATTTAATACTCCTCTTAATATTTACACAATGCATTCTATTTCTCCTATTGCCTTAGGTCAACCTTCCCATGCTGTGAGTCATTGTTGTCTGTTTCTGTTAGCTCAACCTAATTATTCAGGCTCTATTGGAAACTCTATCTTGGATTATTGTCCTATTCTTACTTACTCTGTTGTCCAGAAAAGCCAGATTTGAGTTAGAAAGTTTAATGCTCATTATCTGTTTCTTCTCTTGGCTTTTCTTCTCTTTCCACTACATTTTGGGCTGTATTTGTGGGTGCATATGCATTCATAATTGTGAGGTCATCTAGCTCTAATATGCTTTTTAACAATTTATAGAATGGCTCTATGTCCCATATAATTGTTTTTATCTTTAAATCTGTTTTAGTTGATATCAAACCTCTTCCCTGCCTTTCTCTTGGTTCATATTTGCCTGGGATAACATTTTTTCAACCTTTCTTTATCCTTGTATATTAAATATATCACCCTATTATTCAATCCAAGAGTCTGTCTTTTAAGCAGTAAACTTAATCTACTTATTTTATTTTATTACTGTCCTATCTTTGCTTCTTTATGTTGCATGTTTTATTTGCCATGCTTTTTTTGTATGTGATTTTCTCCTTTTCTATCTTTTCTAAGTAAATTTTTCAACTAGTTTGAAAGTTATATGTTCTCCTTCATGTTATAGCTACCTCTGTCCTATTAACACCTATATTTAGGTTTTCTCTATTAATTTTTAGAACTTATCAGCAGCTATATTTCACCCTGTTTTTATCATCTCCCTTCTTACCCTCTATTATATTTAGGTTCTTTTTTATTGCTTGTTTAGACAACAGTCAACTTATTTATTTACTCACCTTTATCTTTTGCTAAAAGAATACTTTTCCAAAGACTTTTCTAAAAAAAAATTTTGCTTGATCAGTCTCCTAAGGCCATCAGAACCTAAAGATGTTTACATGAAGTACTTAAATTTTCGTTTGGTAGAAAACAATCTGGGTCCAAATTATTTTCCTTTAAAACCATTCCATTCCTCCATTGTCTTCTTGCATCTCATTTTCATGTCTTCTAAGAGATTCCCTTGACTTGCTCTTTTAACATCCTAATTTGTTCTTCATGTGAGCCGTTCTGTTAATCAGCGTTTCTCATTCCAAATTTGCACTTTCCCATTATTTTTATTATTTCACATTGTAATATTCTATCTCTTTGAACATATCTACTAAGTTTATTTTAAAACCTTGCCCTCCTGATGCATCCCATCCCAGGTACTCTGTGAACTTTCTATAACCATGCTCTCACTGCTGAGCTGTTTCCTAAGTTCTGCCTGTGAGCACACAGTACCTTGCAGTTGCCAGCCATCTTAGCTCGTGGTATCGGGAGAAAAGGACAAAGGCCTGGGCTCTGTTTTGTGTTCCTCTGAATGAGAGCATGGAGGGAAGTGCACTCAAAGTGGCCAGCTCCGAATGCTTTAATATGGGCTCAAAATGTTCTTCACTGGCTCTCCTCGCCACAGTTGGCTTTACTGCTCACGGAACCTCTCAGCTCCTCTGTTCTAGAAATTACTCATTTGCAGGAGCTTCCACTTTCTGTTGTCACTGTCAGCTCATAGGGAGTGTGGGAGAAAAGAAAGAAGGCTTGGGGCCAGCCCACCTGTTCCTGTTGTGGGTGGTGCCCGGTTCCATGGGATTTGCCCTGATGCTCCTCCAGGGGCTTTGGCCATGGCAGTGGCTGGCCTGCATTGAGGTGGTGATGGCTCAGGTAGTTACCCCCACAGGGCTAGCTGGGGGGAGGAAAAGCCAGAACACCTGCCCTCAGCCCTCACCCATGGAACCCAGCCCATTCCCACCCATCTACTCCTGTGAGCCTCCTGGATGGGTTAGGAAGAGGGTGTTGAGGTGTGGTCACTGACTTGGCCGACTTGTTATCCCATTCTTAAATTCTCCTTCATTCTGCCCTTAGATCTGACCTCTTCTAATCATTTAGCTTGGTCTTTCCGTGACGTTGTGCTCCTCAGCACCACACCGGACAGCCTCCCAGCATCTCTCATGCAGTGGAAATCCAGAGAGCCGACAACTTGGCAGTTCCTGCTCTTTCTGAGCAGCAAACAGTCTGACCCATTATCTTATCCTCCCAGGGAAGGGGCTAGAAGGATGATCCTTCTCTCTGTTTTCAGACAGATTAGCAGAATCAGGGCCTTATACGGATACTCACCACTATCTTATTGTTATCAGTAAAAAAAAAAAACCAGAAGTCTATCATAACATAATTTCATTAACTGAGCCTTGTGAACAAACATATGTATTTTTATTTATTTATTTAATCTTGGATGTGCTGGGCCTTTGTTGCTGAGTGGGCTTTCTCTAGTTGTGGGAGCAGGCTTCTCACTGTGGTAGCTTCTCTTGTTGCAGAGCACAGGCTCTAGGGCATGTGGGCTTCAGTAGTTGTGGGCTCACTAGTTATGGCACACAAGCTTAGTTGGCCTGAAGCATGTGGAATCTTCCCAAACCAGGGATCAAACCAGCATCTCCTGCATTGCAAGGTGGCTTCTTTAACCACCAGACCACCAAGGATGCCCTATATTTTTAACAAGTAGAAATTGTAGTTTCTGAATTAGATCTACATATATCCTTTAATTGAATTCTTCCTGAAATCACAGTCTCCTAAAATGGAAGATAAAATCCTCCATATTCTAAGTCAACAACAGTAACTCATGAACAGCCACTGCCTGTTTTCTCAGGAAAGTTTTATTGGAACCCATTGTTTATTCACTGTCTATGGCTGCTTTCATGCTGCAAAGACAGAGCTGAGTAGTTGTGACTGAGAATTGTATGGCCCACAAAGCCTAAAATATTTATATCCATCCCTCTTAGAAAAGTTGGCTTCCCTGGTGGCTCAGATGGTAGAGTCCGCCTGCAGTGCAGGAGACCCGAGTTCGATCCCTGGGTTGGGAAGATTTTTGTCTACCTGCTTTAAAATGTACCTAGGACTTGTTTTAATCAGATATGATAAGACACACAGACAGGGACACGACTGCCTAGAAGAGGTTCTTATACTCACAGTTCCCTGGAAACAGGAGGCATGACACACCCTGTAGGGTCACACGGTGAAGCACCAGGGTTAGTCAGAAGGCAGAAGGGACAGAGGAAAATAAGGGCAGCAGCCTGTAGTGTGTTTCAGTGGGAAAGACAAGGCAGGGTAAACAGACTTAGGATTGGCTGGCATGAGTAATTTCAGCAGCTCTTGGCGGGCATAGGGGCCATCTCTTGTTGTCTGGCACCTGGCCCAGGAGTAATGAGGGCAGTGACATGGCCTGCTGGTGTGAGCCAGATAGAGGAGGTGATCCAGAGTATGGGCTCTGAATTGGTTTGTCCTGGGTGAATCCTAAGAATCTAAGTATCTAAGAATTGGATAATTCCATAGGGAAATTCTCTCCCCATTCAGAGAGGCCCCAGATGCCAGAGCCTCCAGAATACAGAAAATAAGAAAACAGACTTAATACACATCCCCTGACCTAAATCATAGATAGCTTTTTGTTAGTGTGGGTTTTTAAATTTCATTATTCAATTTATTTTTATTGAAATACAGCTGATTCATAATGTGTTAATTTCTGCTATACAGCAAAGTGATTCAGTTATATGTATGTATACATTCTTTTTACATTCTTTTCCTTTGTGGTTCATCACAGGATATCGAATATAGTTCCTTCTGCTACACCATAAGTGCTTGAGCTGGCTTTGTCAAGGGTCAGAAAATTCTGTATATTCCCTCAGTATTTTTTTTTAAATCTCTCTGTATTTCTCTGGGGCTTAACTTTAAACATGGTAATTCCTGTTTTATTTATACTTCCAAAAGAAGGACTGCTGAATTAATGTTTAAAGAATCCGCTTGTGAGTGTATGTGCATGTGAGTGTGTGTGTGTGTGTGTCTGTGTGATTAGGTATGTGCATTCATGGAGGTGGTGGTTGGAAGGAGTTAGAATTCAGAGCATCTGTTTCTTGTTATGTGATCTTTAACATAATTCACTTTTAATTCAAAAGGACTTTCGCCTCAGATCCAAATATTAATATTTGGAGTGGCTTAATAGCATCAGTTTATACTATGAGTCACAGCATTTGCAAGGTCCTCCTCAGCTGGCGACCGATGCTGTTGATAAGCCATGAGGACATATGGATGACCTTGCCCAGCCCCTTGCCTCTGCTGAGAGCAATGTGGGTTCATGTTACCTTGGGTGTCCAAGCAAACTGTTGGGTCTTGAAGGATGGGGCAGTTCCTCTTTTCCCAGATTCCAGAAAGGTAGCTGGTGGCAAGAAATGTGACCTCAGCAAGGTCTGTGAGGGGCAGAGGGGCATGGGGTCTCCTCTGCCCCTGCCCTGGGGGATAGGACAACCAGCTGGCCCGTGTGCTCCCTGGCTCCTCTTCCTCATGGCCTGTGTGGTCTGATCTCTCTTCTTGTCCTTCTTCAAAATACAACATACTTTAATCGTCTTGAATTCATCTCAGAATGAAATTGAAGGTGAATCAGAACTACCCGTTTTGAAATACTCTGTCTTGAGACTTACCATGCAAATATATGAGGCCTCTGAGAATTAAATTTGAGCTTAAAATTAACTTATACCAGGGTCAAAGGCCTCTTTGTTTTTCATCTGCTTTAGCAAAATTACTTGAATGGCAGTGCTGTCAACTACTCTTGCATGGGGGGGAATAGAGCGTCCCCTCTTAATGAAGGCGTGGGCATGGGCTTCCTGCCAGCACAGCAGGGGCAGGAGCACGGCTCAGAGAGGCATCAGCGGAGCACAGAACCTGACCCATGAGCAGACTAATGTGAGTGGGAATCCACTCAACTTAAGTGGCCACATGTACTGATGAGTCTACCACAGGTAGAAAAGATTAGAAAATATTCACTGAAATGCCAGTCTGCATTTTGTTTTCTTGGCAAAATTAAGAGGACTAGTGCCTTGCTAAAAGAATTCTTCATCGTTACAAATATTGACTGTAAAACTGAAAACTTATTCCTAATATCACACATTTAAGAATTCTTTAGGTATTAAGCACAGGGCTTTTAAAAATAAGTATGTTTTTAAAATATTACTTCTTGATGGTAGCATTTAAATCAGATGATCGACTTCCTAATAAAGTAACGGTTGTATTTTAGAGAAATTCTACAGTGCATTTCTAATCCCTAATTCCCTAGGAAAGCCTAGGCAAAATAAAAATTTTTAAGATTGCCATAGCAACAGAAAATCCAGACAGAATAGAAGCATGCAATGGGTTAATAATTGTGTCCTGGGAATCTTTCTGCAGGGTGTGTTTATAAAGTAACTTTAGTAGTGGTGACCTATCTTAAAATCCAAGCCACTGTGGAGGAAGCCCAATGGATTGCTTCTCACTTTAAAAATGCAAAAGCATAAAAGCAAAGGAAATCCCCCGTGTAGAATTTCATGCCTCGGGAGCTCTGCTGAACTGAGTTCCATGTAACTCAAGATCCAGGAAGCAAGGCTGCCAATCTTTACAGATGCTGAGGAATATTTGTGTGGTAGACTTGCCCTTTGCCTCCTTCTGAGTGGTTTCCTGACTAAATGCCATGTGCCGGGTGATGGTGATGTTAACCCAGCATGAAGGAGGCCTGCTGAGAACACTGGGAGCTGGCAAGGCTTGGGAGGGAGAGGTGATGGGTGTGCAGTGTCCATGGCTGTGCCTCTGCGTGTGGCGAGTGTGTCCATGTGTGCTGCATGAGTGTGCCATGTATGTTTACATGTGCATAGGCATCCTGTGTGCTCGTGTGCGCACATGTGGGATGTGTCGTGTGGGCTAGTGTGCACACTCACAGAGACCCCTCACTCAGCCCCCCTCACGTTCCCCCACACAGAGAAGCGGCTCTCGCGGGGGATCTCCCACGCCAGCTCGGCCATCGTGTCCTTGGCACGGTCCCACGTGGCGAGCGAGTGCAGCAACGAGCAGTTCCCGCTGGAGATGCCCATCTACACGTTCCAGCTTCCGGACCTGAGTGTGTACAGCGAGGACTTCCGGAGCTTCGTGGAACGGGACTTGATCGAACAGGCGACCATGGTGGCCCTGGAGCAGGCGGGTGAGTTCCCCCCCTTCAGGCCCCCCTGGTCGGGAGGAGGGGGCCGGGGCGAAAGGGATGTGCGGTCCAGCTCCACGCTCTGTCAACTTGAGTGCCTGCAGGTCCTGCCCGGCCCTCGCCTGGCACCAGTGGTGTGGGGTGAGGAGCACATGGTGCTCAGATCTCCTGAGAGTTCTCTTTGTTCCTAATCCAGCCTGGCCAGGTCAGGTCCCCCCAGAGAACCCCCAAGCTGCTTTGCCTTAACTTCTTTCCTATCCAACCACGATGGCCCAAGTGGGTCCTGGACAAAAGACCCTACACTTGGAGAAAAATAGGAGACCCTGGCACTTTCTGTGGACACAGGCAAGTTCATGGCCTCTCTCAGCCTCAGTTTTGCCCTCTGCAAAGACCTGAAAAGGATGGATGCCAGCCTGGTGAGGCTGAGCATTAGACAGCACAGTGCCCTGTGGAACTGTTCCTGCCCTCCCCCACCCATACCTGCACCCTCAGCTCCAGATTAAGGAAGCATACAACCTGACTTTGGTTTCCTGATCTCCTTAATGTTTCTCTGACATCCCGATGAGGACAAGATTCAGGGAGTAAACCAAACTTGTCTTCTTTGGATTTCCGAAGAATAAACTAACTCGTTCCAAACAAATTCTGAAACAGACCTTGGTTCTTTCTAAGACAGGCAGCCTCTGTCTCACTCATGATCATCTGCACTGTAAATCTTCACATAGTCACATGTTTGGGGCTTCTCAGACATGCGTGTAGAAGATCCTGTGCCCTTCTTCTCAGGCCCCTGTGCATCCTCCGTGGGGCCACTAAATCCCCAAAGATGAAGAGGAGCTTGCGGTGATTGGGGCCTTACTTGTGCTGGGCAGGATGGCAGCCAGGTCTCAGCCCAGGACTTGGAAGCCTCACCCTCGGGGTATTTGTCTTAATAGCAGGATCCACATTCCCGATAACTGTGTTGGATCTGATGTTGTGACCGTTTTCTCCACTGCTGCACAGCTGCTAAAAGCAGCTCAGAGACCAACCGCCACACCTGGTTCTGCTTAACCTCCAGGCCTTCTCTCTGGATTAGCCACAGTAGCTCAGACGGTAAAGAATATGCCCACAGTGCCAGAGACCTGAGTTCAGTCCCTGAGTGGGGAAGGTCCTCTGGAAGAGGAAATGGCAACCCACTCCAGTATTCTTGCCTGGAGCATTCCATGAATAAAGGAACCTAGAAGGCTACAGTCCACGTAAGGCTACAGTCCATGGGGTCGCAAAGAATTGGACACGACTGAATAACTAGCTAAAGCCCTCTCTCTAGAGGCTGGCTATTTTAAAGATATCTGTATGAGATAGTTTAAACCTAATATTCACTAGTCTCAGACAAGGGAAAATTAGGGTAAGTTACAAAGGAAAAAAATTCATGAACTAATTTCTCTTGAAGGCCATGGTAGCCAAGTGCTTGACAAAGTTCAGCCTCGAGCATGGTCAGTAGCACTGATAACTGCTGCCTCATTTAAAGCCCCAGTCCTGGTAAAGGGCATGGAGTCCACCACACCAGCCTTCTCCTTCAGCCTTATCATGCTCAGCAAGAGCTTTTGCTCTTTTGGAAGGTCTTTTCTGTTATTTTTTCCCATGGATCACATATTAATTTTTACTTACATTTTACCTCCCAAACCAGCATTTTAAAGGGGCACTGCTTGACTCTTTGCAAATGTTCGCTCTCCGATGACAAGCCAGCTGGCTTGCTTTGCATTTTGGGTTTTCCTCTGACCTGGGTGCACTTGCACGCATCCTTTCACTACCTTTCTCTTCAGCCTCTCCTGCCTGTGAAAACCTGGAGCCTCTGCTCCTTCAAGTGGCTCTTGGGGAGTTGTTTGTTCTGCCATTAATCTGTCAGTGTCAACCTGCCAACACCCTTGTTGGTGTCACGGAAGCAGCGAGCAAAGCACTTGGCGTGTGTGTTCTGTGACTCACTCTTTTGATTTTCCGGGGCTGCGGACAGCATCCCGTCAGTGCTGAAGGAGGCCTTTGGAGGCTGGCCAGTGCCCCAGCCTTCAGGACCACGATCCCGGGCAGGGAAGTCTGAACATCAGGGTTCTGCCGAGAACAGGGAGATGAGGCCTAGAAAATAGTGGAGGGTAGAACAAATGTGCATTCCTCTCTGCCTCACTGCCTACCATCCATCAACTTCTCTGTACCTCTCTTTAAGCTGTAGACTGATCATCCTTCAGGCCTTTTCTGTGCTTGAATGCTGGTGGGAATCTGGCTGAGCCCCAGGAGTCCCACCCAGCCCCCCAGCTTGGCTGAGTGAGGAGCCAGGAGGCAGCCTCAGCTTCGTCCCTTGGGCCCTGCTGTCACTCTCCATGGGGCAGGCAGAGCTCCGCTGAGGAACAGTGGGGAGAAAGCTGCTCGACATGGCAACATGTAGTGTGTTAGTTCCCTTGTCCAGTAATTTAGTGTTCAGATCACTGTGGATCAACCATTGATAAGCAGTATTAGTTACTGGGTTTATGGGACGTGGAAATACGGATGTCAAAAAATTTTTAGTGAAAAAAATCTGTTTGTTCAAGACATATTACAAGTTGTGTTTGGAAGGAAATATAAACTCTGTCTCAGGGCCTCAGGGTGGGGAACTTTTCTCCCTCCCTGGGTGCTCATGTGATCCAGGCCCATACTCCAGCTCTGTTCCCTCCAAGCCCAGCACAGGGCATGTGTCCAGAGTGGCTCCCCAGCTCCACAAGGCACACAGGCAGCCCTGCCTGTTTGAGGAGCCTCTGTATCGAGTGATGAAGCTTCTCTTCCTGCAGAACCCACAGGAGAGGGAGTGCCATTCTCTGCAGGCCTTAAAACCCCAGAAGACATGACCCACTCCAGCCCCATGATAGGAGTGGACGACAGGAAGGCCAGGTCTTCAGAACATAAAGCCACTGACTACCTGAGAGAGAAAAGAAGATGCCTCACGTTCTTCATTTAGTCTGAGAATTCAAGAAAGTATTCGTCTCTCAACCTGCTGAGTTCACACTTAAGACTCAGAGATCATGAGCCTCTCAGTTTGGAAAGTAACATCTGGTGCCCCTGCCCCTTTCGGACGCCCCTGAATGGATGAGGTGGCATGATGCTTCAGCAAGTATGTGGGTCCAAAGGCAGAGGCATGTCTGTGTCACTGCACACAGTGACTGCACACACAGGACGCTGAGGTCCAGGTGTCAGAAGAAGTGGGGACGCCTCTGAGTTGTGCTGTTGAGTCTGTCTCCACAGGAGGAGAGTTGGATTGGAGTGAATCTGACAGAGAAGTTCTAACATGTGCAGGTTTTTGAAGGCCTCGTGAGTCAGCCCAGCCCTGCAGATCAGCTGGAGCCTCACTTCCTTCCATGTTAATGTAGGAGATAAGACAGCTGCCAGAGCTGCAAGCCTGAATTGCAGTCCCATAGACACCCCATCCAGGTGCTGGAAATCCCATCATTATGAACCACGGAGGTGAAGTTGTTGCCCTCATGGAGATGAGGTTCTAGCGGGGAAGAAAGATGACAAGGCAGACCATCAGTATGGCACAAGACCATGCAGTAGGCGCTCCGAGGAAAAGGGAGGGAGCCCAAGGCAGGGTTCTTGAGGGCAAGGAGGAATGAGCCACGGGACACACTCAAAGCCTTGGCTCATTTAAGGAAGATAGAATATGGGAGCAGATGGGATGAAGGCTGGAAGGGTTGGAAAGAAAGGTGATAGAATGGCAGCCAGGGGCCAGGGAGCACTCCTGAGCCTCAGGGTTAACAGTAGGGAGTTTGTGCAGCCCCAGGAGGGCTTTAACAAGAGGTGGTGACATGTTTGTATTCACACTGACTTGTCCCAGCTGTTCTTTTGAGAGTGGACTCTGCAGAGGAAAACGGAGCAGGAAGAGCAGCAGATAGCCCAGAGCCTTGGGGTTAGCAGTGGAGGTGGCAAGAAATAGCTAGATGTGAACCAGGATCTGTTTTGAGGAAGGTCCTACAGGTTTCACTGATGGATTGGATGGGGCAGTAGCAGAAAGAGAAGAGTCAAGCATGACCCTGCTTGATGGTGGGTAGATGGTGGTGCCATGTGGAGACACAGACCCCTGGAAGAGGGGTTGGCGGTGACATAGAAGCAAGTCTCAAATCCTATTGAGACTTGGAAAGTTGGCATCCAGTTGAACATGTGGGTCTGGAGTTCAGGAGCAGTCTGAGCTAAAGAAGCAGATGTGGGAGTTAGTGTGGGATGAAGTCCAAGGGAGGGGATTCACTCATCGTAGGGACCTCCCACAGCACCCCTAACAGCCCTGTGCACTGTTGGGAACCAGCTGGATGAGGAAGTCTGGAGCATGGGTGAAACATAACGGAGGCAGAACAGGAGCGAATCCTCACAGTCCCCTTGGAGGAAATCTCAGAAGCATTTGCAGAGCACAGTGATGCCCAGAGAAAGTGATTCAGTTGCCCTGGGTGGATGTGGTGGCTGCAGAAGGGCCGCAATACTAAAGAGAATCACAGGGCAAGAATGAACTCGCCTTTCTCATAGAAATTATCTCATTATCTTTTCTTTCATCCAAGAGTTTTCATGGGTGACAAGCAAAATGACATCTTATTTTAAACTGTGGTAACCATCTGTTCATCAGGCACTTTGTCTATCAGATCTAATCGCCTAAATCTATTTCTCACTTCCACTGTAACTTATATGCAGAATACATCATGAGAAATGCTGGGCTGGAGGAAGCACAAGCTGGAATCAAGATTGCCGGGAGAAATATCAATAACTTCAGATATGCAGATGACACCACCCTTACGGCAGAAAGTGAAGACGAACTAACAAGCCTCTTGATGAAAGTGAAAGAGGAGAGTGAAAAAGTTGGCTTAAAGCTCAACAGTCAAAAAACTAAGATCATGGCATCCGGCCCCATCACTTCATGGCAAATACATGGGGAAACAGTAGCTGACTTTATTTTTGGGGGCTCCAAAATCACTGCAGATGGTGACTGTAGCCATAAAATTAAAAGACGCTTATTCCTTGGAAGGAAAGTCATGAGCAACCTAGACAGCATACTAAAAAGCAGAAACATTACTTTGCCAACAAAAGTCTGTCTCATCAAGGCTATGGTTTTTCCAGTAGTCATGTATGGATGTGAGAGTTGGACTATAAGAAGACTGAGTGCTAAAGAATTGATGCTTTTGAACTGTGGTGTTGGAGAAGACTCTTGAGAGTCCCTTGGACTGCAAGGAGATCTAACCAGTCCCTCCTAAAGGAAAGCAGTCCTGGGTGTTCATTGGAAGGACTGATGTTGAAGCTGAAACTCCAATACTTTGGCAACCTGATGCAAAGAGCTGACTCATCTGAAAAGACCCTAATGCTGGGAAAGATTGAAGGCAGGAGAAGAAGGGGATAACAGAGGATGAGATGGTTGGATGGCATCACCAACTCAATGGAGATGAGTTTGGCTAGACTCCGGGAGTTGGTGATGGACAGGGAGGCCTGGCGTGCTGTGGTCCATGGGGTTGTGAAGAGTTGAACGCGACTGAGCGACTGAACTGAACTGAACTGAACCATATGTTGTGGGCTTCCTCAGTGGTTCAGTGGTAAAGAATCTACCTGCAATGCAGGAGACTCGGGTTTGATCCCTGGGTCAGGAAGACCCCCTGGAGAAAGAAATAGCAACCCACTCCAGTGTTCTTGCCTGGGAAACCCCATGGACAGAGAAGCCTGGTGGCCTGTAATCCATGGGGTACAAAGGCATCAAACACAGCTTAAAGACTAAACAACAACCACCACCTGTTACAAAGCCCAAAAGTGTTACTTAGAAAAGTCAAAGTGACCAATAGCCCCTCACCTGTATATAATACCACAGCCTTATATTGGTGATGTTCATTGGATTTTCCTCTTTGTAGGAGCTCAAGATTTCATTTTTGTTTCTTCACATTCACAGTACCAGTTCCCATGGATTTTTGGCCTGTTCTTAAATGAAGTCATTGTGTGGGGAGACGTGAATGATCACACTGTCAGAGCTTGGAGGAGAAACTGTGAGCCATATTCTCAGTCCTGTTGCTCCTGCGAAGAATCCTTAATCTTGGGCATCCCATTCTGGATGCAGCTGGAGACATTAGCATAGCACTGGGCCATTTTTGGTTCTCCAGAGGCTGTAAGGTACTGGCATTCACCATGGCTGGTGATCCTCCAGGATGGTCACCGCTGACTCACAGCCTCAGGAGTGCTTTCAACTGGATAAGAGTCTTTACCTCTGGGACCCAACTTAAACCAGAAGTTAAGTTGAACTTAAATCCTAAGTTGACTTATATCTTTTTGTTGTCTTCATGTGGTCTTTCCTGTAAAAGACCTTCAGGGGAGAGAAGGAGGCAGAATGAGCTCTGTGGTGTCTTTTGCAAGGACATTGTTCCTATCAGGTTAGGGCCCCACCGTACTGACCTCATTTAACCTTAATTACTTCCTTAGAAGTGCCGTCTCCAAACATAGCCATGCCAGGGTTAGAGCTTCAGCATATGAAGGGGGAACACAAACATTCAATCCATAACAGTTGGGTTAGTTCAGACTTTTGTGTATGTAAAGTATGAGGTTCGTGACATTGTACAGGAGACAGGGATCAAGACCATCCCCATGAAAAAGAAATGCAAAAAAGCAAAATGGCTGTCTGGGGAGGCCTTACAAATAGCTGTGAAAAGGAGAGAGGCGAAAAGCAGAGGAGAAAAGGAAAGATACAAGCATCTGAATGCAGAGTTCCAAAGAATAGCAAGAAGAGATAAGAAAGCCTTCTTCAGCAATCAATGCAAAGAAATAGAGGAAAACAACAGAATGGGAAAGACTAGAGATCTCTTCAAGAAAATTAGAGATACCAAGGGAACATTTCATGCAAAGATGGGCTTGATGAAGGACAGAAATGGTATAGATCTAACAGAAGCAGAAGATACTAAAAAGAGGTGGCAAGAATACATGGAAGAACTGTACAAAAAAGATCTTCACGACCTGGACAATCATGATGGTGTGATCACTCATCTAGAGCCAGACATCTTGGAATGTGAAGTCAAGTGGGCCTTAGAAAGCATCACTATGAACAAAGCTAGTGGAGGTGATGGAATTCCAGTGGAGCTGTTTCAAATCCTGAAAGATGATGCTGTGAAAGTGCTGCACTCAATATGCCAGCAAATTTGGGAAACTCAGCAGTGGCCACAGGACTGGAAAAGGTCAGTTTTCATTCCAATCCCAAAGAAAGGCAATGCCAAAGAATGCTCAAACTACCACACAATTGCACTCATCTCACATGCTAGTAAAGTAATGCTCAAAATTCTCCAAGCCAGGCTTCAGCAATATTCCCCATGGAAAAGAAATGCAAAAAGGCAAAATGGCTGTCTGGGGAGGCCTTACAGATAGCTGTGAAAAGAAGAGAAGTGAAAAGCAAATGTGAAAAGGAAAGATATAAGCATCTGAATGCAGAGTTCCAAAGAATAGCAAGAAGAGATAAGAAAGCCTTCTTCAGCAATCAATGCAAAGAAATAGAAGAAAACAACAGAATGGGAAAGTCTAGAGATCTCTTCAAGAAAATTAGAGATACCAAGGTAACATTTCATGCAAAGATGGGCTCGATAAAGGACAGAAATGGTATGGACCTAACAGAAGCAGAAGATATTAAGAAGAGGTGGCAAGAAAACACAGAACTCTACAAAAAAGATCTTTACGACCCAGATAATCACGATGGTGTGATCACTCATCTAGAGCCAGACATCTTGGAATGTGAAGTCAAGTTGGCCTTAGAAAGCATCACTATGAACAAAGCTAGTGGAGGTGATGGAATTCCAGTGGAGCTATTTCAAATCCTGAAAGATGATGCTGTGAAAGTGCCGCACTCAATATGCCAGCAAATTTGGGAAACTCAGCAGTGGCACAGGACTGGAAAAGGTCAGTTTTCATTCCAATCCCAAAGAAAGGCAATGCCAAAGAATGCTCAAACTGCCACACAATTGCACTCATCTCACATGCTAGTAAAGTAATGGACTGGTTAGCAAGCCTAAATACATTAACATCTGTAGCACACTCAGAACAGTGCCTGGCATATGGCAAACTTCATACATGGGTTTAAGCAAAAAAGGTTCTACACTGCCTTTAAATTTTTTTTCAACTATAGCGCTTAACTAGGGGTCTCCAGATCTTCTGACCATACATCCTTATCAGAAAAGAAATTCTAAATACGTAATCCCCATGTTCACATGCTTGTATACATACATGGACTGTTGTTCTAATATATTTTAAGGTGAGCAGACAACTCTGGGATGGACACAAAGTATGGATATAAACAGGGGGTGAAGTTAGATCTATTCCTTTGATTCTCCTCCAATGTTCCGAGCTCAGGGTGCTCAGCACCCAAAGCTTGTCTCAATCATCAGTAAAAGCAGTTGGACAAGCCTGGTTGATCATAAATAGAAGGCTTTTGAAAAGTCATGGCAAAAGGACCATTCATTGTTAGTGTCCATTTTCATTCAAGATGAGATCCTCTGAGTGTTCTCAAGCATGAAAAGAGCATGTACTATGTGCCTTAGGGACAGGAAAAAAGAATACAAGATGGTCCTAAACACAACTGAGAAGCTAAGACGAAACTTGGCCACAAGGCTCACACTCAATGATCCATGACAAAGGGTCTCTGCTCAAGTGCAAATAACACCAGGGAAAGACAGACTCTCATGAAGATGGGCACAGTCTTCTTCTACATTAGCGCTCTAAGACTCACAGTCAAAGCTTGCCCTTCTTTCCTCGCCTGCTACTGCTTGGGGACATTTCCGGTCTTCCCAGCCTGTGTCCGAGGGCATTTCCTACAAGATCACGATCAATCATCGTTACAGAGTTACCCTGTGTGCCATGGGATTCCCATATTTGGACTTTGTCAGCAACATATTCACCAACCAACTCCTCTGCCAGCTTGGGGAGGATGAACTGTCCAGACTTCATCTGAGAATAGACACACCCTCTGAGGAGGCTGCCACAGTCCCAGAAGAGGCAAGAAACCATCAAGTGATTATTGAGAAACATCACAGAGACATGGAAGATTTTATCTGTATCAAGATAAATCTCTAAGTCACTCTCCTCTATAGATACTCTTAAGAGCTAATGTTTCAGGAAGTAGCCCCCAGAACTGAGCATTTTCATGTTATTTGTCATAGAAATGTTCTGGGCTGTCTGCTCAGCTCATGGCGACCTTCCTTATCTGCCCATCTCCTACACAGAAACCGTGGACAGCCATGTAGGTTTTGACAGCAAAGCTTCTCAAAGCTCAACGTGCATACAGTCATCTGGGGATCTTGGAAACATGGAGATTCAGCAGGTCTGAGGCAGTCTCAGAGTCCACATTTCTAATGAGGTGCTGTAATGATACCAATAATGGTGTTGATGTGGCTGATCTGGGGACCACACTTTGAGTGATAGGTTGTATGTAATCCCACTCCCTGGCCCTAGCTGATTGGACCTGTAGTAAACACCTGGCCAAACTAAGCCAATCGGTTTCCCTCCCAGTTAGCCTTGGGATAGAGAGATGTTCTCCCTTCTGAGATGACCTCTCAAATGTGGAGCTATCTAGTGACGCAGAAACTGTGGGAAAGGCATTTTCTACTACGTGGATGGGGAAAAATGGAAGACCAGGAAGCACAGAAAAACTGACCAAATGCGCAAGGCGAGGGACACAGACAGGACGCAGACTGCCTAGCTCATGCAGCTTTCAATGCCTGGGTCCAGGTCCTCCTGAAAGCTCTAGGAGGTCCTTGGCTGGGATTCCACAAGACACCCGGTCATCATTACAACACTTTTCTCTCTTTCACTTAAGCTTGTTTTAAGTTGCTTTCTGTTACTTGCAACCAAAGAATCCTACTACACAGTATTAGAAACTGTGAACATACTACCAAGGGCAAGCACTAGTCATCTCAATCTAAGATGTTACCAAAGCACATAGGAGGTGCTTATAAGACAAGTGATGTCTGAATGAATGAACATAATGCCCCAGGCATGGTGTTCTCTACAACTTTCCTGTGCCCAGATTTGGAGAAACCCTTTTACTTCCTGTCTCACTGTCAATCCTAGAAATCCAACTGTGAAGGCAGCACACTGTCAATTTTTCTGTTTATGCCATCTATTCCCTCTGCATTCTGATTTCATTCTTTGTGTCTGGCAAGGGAAAAAGGGACTCAGGGAAGGTGTATTTCCCCTTTAAATACCATGAAAGTTATGAATATATCTTTCCCAAACTGCCAAAATAATTGTTTCATTTACAGAACTGAAATTCTCTAGGGAGCGTCCCAGTGATGTTCTAAATTGCTAACATCAGATATGCAGAAAACAAATATGGAGTGATCCATATGCTCCTGATCCTGGATTTAGCATCTCAGCTCAACAAAAACTTGCATTTCAATCACTTTCAGTCAGTTTTGGGTTATGAGTATATGCAGGGTTAGGGCTGGAACAAAGCCATCAGCCTGGAACCTTCTGCAGAGAAGGACTCTCTGTCTGAGGCTCCTGCACAAGTCACCAATTAGAGCATCCCCTTTAAATTAACACAGGCTGCAGATTCCCAGGCAAAGGGGAAATCAGAGAAGGTACTGGCTATGTGACTACAGAAGGAGAAATTGCCAAATTTCTTCCTCTTCTTTTTTATTACTACTCAAAAAGTCCTATTGCTTGGGGGGGGGGGGGCGCGGTTGGAACATAGACAGGCATTTACCACTTCTTTGGGCCTCATTATGAAAAGAGTGTGTAACAAGACATAGGAGATCACGAGTTTGGGATGATGGTGATGTAATGATGATGGTGATGATGAGTTAACACTTATAGACCATTTTTTATGTTCTAGGTACTACTCTCAGAACATTACATATGCTAACCCACTTAATCTTTAAAATAACCCTGTGAGTATCATATCATTACTATTCCCATCTAACAGATGAAGAAGCCAAGGCTCTGAAAACTGGGTAATATACTAATTAGGTGTAGTGGAATAGCTGTTGTTTTTCCCTGTCAGCAGACATTCTTCCCCTTCTGCTCACAGTTCTCAGTTTCCTTCTGGAGAATCACTCTGCTTTTCTGCACAATGATTTAGTGGGACAAAGGACCTACCTTAAATTCCAGAACCAAAAGATTCTATCTGTTCAGTCATTGCTGGACTATATATGAGATACACAAGGGCAGGCACTGTTTTTTTTCCATCTCAAATTCTAGCCCAGCACCCAACTTAGGTGCTCAACAAATAGTCAAAGGACAAACAAACATATCCTGTGATGCAGAATATATTAATATGATATTTGCTACAACTGCTGTGTGGTTAGGAAGTGTCCTCAGTTCTCTAGACCAAGCATGCTCCCCAGACACATGAATGGAACTGCACATGAACAGAACGTTTTGGAGCCGATTCATCCTGATTCTATTGCCTTAGAGGGGCTATCACCTCTCTCCCGGACCTCACTCTGTGCTTTTCAGGTTCAGCTTTTCCTTCAGTTTCCTGAGATTACCCTTGACCCACAAATTCCCTTTTTGTTTAACTGCACCAGAGTTGATTTGTATTGCCCACCAAATCACCCTGCATTCTAACTGTATGTCTGTACCATTCACGATATGGCTATAGCCAGATAGTTTAATTAGAGGGACACGGAGCAGTGCTGAAAGCTTAGGCCCTAAGACAGGGATAAGAACATTAAGGCTTAAGGAGGTTAAACAACTTGACCAAGGTCATAAACACAAGGAGCGGCAAAGTTAGGACTGAAAATTATGTCTTCCTGAGGCCAAAGAACTGCTCTCACCATTGTACCATATAGCCTCCAGTGGACTGGGGGCCTAGCTCACTGATAGGGCTGAAAAATCCAGTTGCTGGAACTTGTGCAAAAGCAAATAGGAAAACTGAGTGGAAGCTGGGTTCTATGTGGGTTAAACAAATCAAGAGATGGAGACAACCACCAAGTAAGTTTCTATTGTTTTTCACTAAGTCGTGTCCGGCTCTAGCGACTCTGTCCTCCACTATGTCCTGGAGTTAGGTCAGATTCATGTCCATTGAGTTGGTGATGTTATCTAACAATCTCATCATCTGTCGCCCCCTTTTCCTCCTGCCCTCAATTTTTTTCTAGAATTAAGGTCTTTTCCAATGAGTTAGCTCTTCCCATCACGTGGCCAAAGGACTGGAGCTTCAGTAACAGTCCTACCAATGAATACTCAGGGTTGGTTTCCTGAAGCATTGACTGGTTTGATCTCCTTGCAGTCCAAAGGACTCTACAGTCTCTCTCTAGCATCACAATTTGAAAGCTTCAGTTCTTTAGTATTCAGCCTTCTTTATAATCCAACTCTCATATCCATACACAACTACTGGAAAATCCATAGCTTTGACTATACAGACCTTTGTCAGCAAAATGCTGTCTCTGGTTTTTAATATGCGGTCTAGTTTTGTCGTAGTTCGCTTTCCTTCCAAGGAGCAAGTGTCTTTTACATACACTTTTTACATATATACTTTCATTATACACTGCACTATCCAGTAACTTTTTCAATTAAATAGAAATTGCCTCATTTAAGGAGATGGAGAAGGAAACAGCAATCCACTCCAATATTCTTACCTGGAAAATCCCATGGACAGAGGAGCCTGGCGGGCTATAGTCCATGGGGTCACAAAGAGTCAGACATGACTTAGCGATTAAACAACAACATTCAAGGAGAAACGCTGTCTGAGTCAATAAAGGTTTGAGAAATTGGCTGAATCATCCCAATGCCCCTAGCTTGCCTCGTGCTTCACATGTCTCCCATCTTCTGCCACATGGTCTGACATGCACATGCAAACTCTCCTGTCCTAAGGAAAGCCCTCTCATGTTTTACATAGATATGAATCCACTCACAATCAACGCAAAACCCACTGCAACATTTTAAGACCAACTGAAAATATTTAAGTCAAAGAGGAATGTATGGCATCACAGAGCCAAGTGCAATCTCTTTTCTTTTTTTGATCTAGTGAATAGCAGGTGTTTCTGCCCTTACACACCATTTCTTCTGGTGCCCCTCTAAGCCCTTTCTGGTGCTTGGTCAGTGTGACTGAGTGGGGCTGACCTTAATTCCTCCTCCCTTCTTAGTTGCAAAATGAGCATGTGATTCCGGCCTGCCAAACAAACGTCTTCCATCTTCCTGGGTGCAATATTTGGTTCAAGGGTGGCCACCGAATGGTCTCATCTGACTGAGTCCTGAGGCTTTTGTTGGACTCATGATATGAAGAAGCCCTTTTTCGCTTGAGATTACCAGAGACAAGGAAGACAGAATCCTAGAATTGACTGAGAATAAAGCCAATACCAGAGGAGGCAGAACTGTCCAGAAACAGAATGAAAACTCACTGCATTATTCAAAGACCTGAATGCGGTCATACCTGAAGTCCAGGCCTCGGACTTTGAGGTTAGAAAGTAAGACAGAAGCCCCCTTTTGTTGCATCTCTTAATCTTCTAAGCAAAATAACCTAAAGCAATATGACTGACTCAACTATGTATTTTGGAATTACATTTATTTGCCTTGAATTGCTCCTATGTATATCTAAGTCTTAAGTTGAAAAAAATTTACTGTTTTAAAATTGTATATTTAAAAAACTTAATGTCCTAAAATTCCTTTGCCTGAAGTCAAATGTTTTAATGTAAGAAAAAAAGGAAAACATAATTCATTCCCAAGTGGAAATTTATTTGATAACTCAATTCTCTGTAACAGCCAAACTAATGTACTAGAATGATAGTAAGGAAAAAAATAGTTATGTGCCCTGCATATCATAGAATATTTTCTGAAAACCCATGAAGTCCCAGGCTTCTGGAGATAAGGCAGTATACAAAATGAGAAAAAAAATTCCTGCCCTCATGGAACTTATATCCCAGGGAAAGAGGAAAAGACAACAAGTAAAACACATAGATAAATCAGGGCAGAGTGAGAGAAAATGGTGCTGGAGGTGACGCTACTTTAGACAACGCCCAGGAAGCTCCCCAAGGAGGTGATATTTGAGCTGATACGACTAGATGGGGAGAGTACTGTAGCAGAGGGTAGTGAGGGGCTCGAGGCAGGAATGTGCATGGCATGCTCTAGGAACACCAAGGAGACCACTGTGGCTGGAGCAAAGCGAGCAGAACAGTGACAGGCGACGAGGTCAGCAAGGCAGCCAGAGGCTAGGTCATCCGGGTGGTTTGGGGGCCAGAAAGACCCTGAGTTTGACAGTGCTCTGATAGGAAAGCAGTGGCATGAGTGGGCAGAAGAATAGCATGATGGGACACATATGCAAAAAGAATCACTCTAGCTATGCGTGGAGAATGAACTATAGAAGTGCAAGAGCAAAACAGATTCACTAAAAGACTACAGTGGTCTAGGCAAAGGACGATGTAAATCAAGCAACTGAGGTGGGGTGAAGAGTGGATTCTAGGTGTATCTGAAGGTAAGCCATCCACCTGGTTTTCAGAATGGAGCCAGTGTTCCATGGGAGAAAAAGAAAATCAATGGTGATGACACCAAGTTTCGAACACAAGCCTAAGAATGAATAGAGGTGTCATTTTCTGAGACAAAGAGGATGGCAGGAATTAATAGGCTTGGGGAATGGAAACTGAGGTTGGTACTGGACGTGTACTGTTTGTATTGCAGCAAAATAAACAAACATAAAATTTACCATTGCAATCATTTTTAAGTGTTGAAGTTGGCAGTATATTCACAATGCTGTGACCACCACCAACATACATTTCCCAAACTTCTCCATCATTCCAAACACAAAGTTTGTACCCATTTCTCTTTGTTCCCCACATCCCCACCTACCAGGCCCTGGTCATCTTTGTTCTACCTTTCAGACACGTAAGTGGACACGTAAGTGTAAGGTGCCTAAGGAGCAAGCCCCTGCATTCACTGGAACATAGGTAGACACACTGATTCTGGGGTAGAAGGGAGAAGTGAGAGCCAGAGAGATAAACTAGGGAGTCATCAGTACATGCAGCGGCCAGCGCACAATTCCAGTTTACTGAACTGGGTGTTTGAGTTTCTACTTAGAAACTTAGTTTCTCTCACTCCTGTGCAGCCCGAATGAATATGGTACCAGACTGTCTGGCATAAAGTAACCATTCAATAAATATTTGCTCACCTGAGCAACTAAACTCTTTGCCCTCCAGTTTGCCGACACAGCGATTCTTTGAACAGTAAATTTTAAAAGTACAAGCTTTTAGAATCAATACCTCTATTTTTTTGGGAAAAAAAAATTCATGAACAAAATTTAAAATACACTTACACTTCCGCTGCAGTTTTCAGAAATAATGTTTGTGATCTCTTTGGCTGATGATTGTGCCAGAATAGAGTTCCACTTGACACCATGCTATGTTACATAAACAGAACAGGAAAGACACGACCAGATGTGATGTGTCACCATGAGGATCAATGAGCTTGAAAAGTAAGAGAAGACGTCTTGTCTAAAACCAGGCGTTTGAAGTGTGTTTCAAAATCACCTACCTCTATTCATATTACCCTGGTGATGTTTGAAGAAAAATGTGATCGAAAAAAGAGGTAAAATTTTGGCTACCTAGATGGGATTCAGACAGTGATGTATCTTGAGCCAACAAACATTTTCTACTGATACATAGAATAATCTTCAAATGCCAGGTCTTAAAAATCTCAGTTACAGGCAGGCATTTAAGAGCTGCTGATCTTAAGTGTGCAGGAACCCTTGGGCATGCTAAAGTGTGCCACATATCCTTGGGGTGTGGGAGATACTGGAATTTATCTCTGCAGAATAATGTTGGATCCATCTATTTCAGCCACACAGCTCTAAGTGCAGAAAATTGGGGATACAAACTTGGCATGGGACAATTTCAAAAGCCTCAGCTGTTTATTACATTCTCTTGACACTTGCTTCCATCACCTATATAACTAACCCTAGCTTGGTCATCCACTAGCACCACGGCTACAACCCTCAACTTGCACTGAAATGTTAACATCATCGAGACCTGGAAACTCTACGGAGAGCACTGCATGACAGGCAAGTCCTCATACACCCACCCCAGCGTGAGTGTTTCACTGAGAAGTGAAAACACACTAGTGTTTTCTCTCAGTATCATATCTTCCCAATCCACAGTGGTTGTGTTGGCGGATGCTAACGTATCTGAATATGGCATTAATAATATTTCAAGAAACAAAATAACCTCTGGAGAGCATGTGGCAATTTTCAATTACCTGAGTTGGAATTTGAACTTTGAAAGCTAGGATACATTTGCCCACTTCAAAAAGAGAGAACTTGTTCAGTTAGAAAGTCTGGTTATCCAACTCCAATTATATGGGGAAAGATGAATAAACCTTCTCCGAATTTTATCATTGGGTTTGGACCTTACTGAAAAGCTCAGGGGAGAAAGGAGGCAGTATTTCTCCATTCTCTCTCCAGAGTAGAACAAGATACTCAGGATGGATTCCACTAAATGCTTTCTTAACCCAGCGCTAGGAGGCATCAACCACCCTCCACCAGATACAAACGTCCTAGGCAGTACATGGACCTTCATCTGTCTTCGGTGAGAACAGGGTTGGTAAAAAGCGCTTTCCTTGGTATTATTGTAACATGAACAGTCTTAAGAACCTAAATAAATGCTTAAATTGCTGTGCCTGAGTGTTGACAAAATAAAAGGGACTTAGATATCTTTCTAGTGAGAGCCAATGGAAAAAAAAACAAGCATGTCTCTCATAACACACCAATAGCATTTTGCAGTTTTACACTGCAAAACTGAGAGCCAGAAAATTTTTCCAAGAGATAACATAAGATCAATCACTTTGGGGTTTTTGAATGAAACATATATTTGATGCAAAACCTGGTTCAGCAAGTGTCTCATTTTTAACTATTTTTTAGTTTTCATGGCTCTATCAGATGCTGCTGCTAACTATTAGTGGAAAATTTAACCTTGACTTTTCCTGCTACCATAGCTCAGTGTATTCATAATCTAATACTAATCTGCTGACTCTTAGATGTACAGGTTATTTTTATTTGGCCAAGTTTCACAGCTATTTAGCACTTGCTCAGGAAATAATTAGTGCAATAAAAAAGGTTTTAAATATATTCAGAGGCCATGAACTCTTCTTCTTCCATTTTACACCCGGAGTACCTACAAGGCAGAACATGTTGAAGGAAGTTGAAATGAAGATGGTAAAAATGTTTACATTAAAAAAAAAAGTTTACATTGTGTGGCACCATCCATGAATTGGTCAAACTGTAACAACTGTACCTTAGCCTCTGGGCAGTAAGCAATCCTTCAATGTAGACAAGGAAGAGCATACTTCCTTCCAGGGGAATAAGACAGTTTTGAAATACAGTCTGGTTTAGCAAATGTATGCTGTGTACTAATGGTACTCGTGGTCAATCAGACTGAAAATCATTTGGGTTAGGGTTATTGCTAGTCTTAACAGCAGGTGAACTATATGGCCGTTGCTGGGCTTTAGGAACTATCATCTCCAATTCCACAGGACAGGCAGGTGGGGTGAGAGCCCAGGAGTGCAGATAGTAGTAATAAGAGTAAGAAAGGCGCTCACAGTGTGGATGAAAAAGAACTGCGAGGAAGATGGACCCCACCCAGGTCAGTGACTACTGCAACGCTAAGTGTGTCAGGTCACAGATGACTGGTTTTAATTCACGGACAGGAAAATGGAGATGAGGAAGAGGATCTGGAGCTGATTAGAAAGGAATGTGTGAGGTTCCCTTTTGAAAGGGTTGAGTTTGAGTCGCCTGCGGAATACCCGACTGGTAGCTGAGGTTTTATATCTGAAGAGAAGCCAAGTCTAAAAGTCTAGATGGTGGAATGGCCGGGATGGAGGTCACGTTCAGGTTTTAGCAAAGAACAAAGTGGCTGTGAGTACGGGGAGGAAGAACACTGGAGTATGGTGAGTGAAAAGATGGGGGAAAGGAGGGAACCCGAGGCACGCCGTGACACAGACACCAGGGCGAAGCGCGTTTCAAAAGCTGTAAATAATGAAGTTAGTTTAGACAGAGAGGGGTAAGGTGGGGTGAGGGATGAACTGGGAGTCTGGGATTGATATATAGACACTACCATATATAAAACAGATAACCAGTAAGGACCTACTATGTAGCACAGGGAATTCCACTCAATACTCTGTAATGTCTATAAGAAAAGAATCTAAACAAGGATGTGTGTATGTATACATATATGTATATGTATTCACTCTGCTGTACACCTGAAACTAACCTCGCATTGTAAATCAACTATATTCCAATAAAAGCTAACAAAAAAAAAAATTCCACAGTTTGACTTTTTAAACTCAAAAAGAAAAAGAAAATCAGAAAAAATCCACAGGATTTGTTACTCAGGGGTTTGGTTTCTTTCTGTTGGGTCAGATTAAAAATGGATGAGGATTTTGCACAGCAAAATAACTTATCAGTATCAACAAAATGAAAAGACAACCTACTGAATGGAGACAATATGTACAAATCATTTATCTGTTAAGGGTTAACATCCAACATCTATAAAGAACTAATACAACTTAATAACAAATAATTTAATTAAAAAATGGGCAGAAGATCTAAGGAAACATTTTTCCAAAGAAGACATATAGATGGCTAACAGGTCCATGAAACAAACTCAACATCACTAATCATCAGGGAAATACAAGTTAAAATCACAATGAGGTGTCACTTCACACCTGTTAAAGAATTCCTATTATCAAAAAGACAAGCGATAACAAGGGTTGGCAAGATTCTCTTGGAAAGGGAACCCTTGTACACTATTGGTGGAAATGTAAATTGGTGCCACCACTATGGAAAACAGTATAGACATTCCTCCAAACTGAAAACAAAAGGACCCAGCAATTCTACTTCTGGGTATTTATATGCAAAAAATAAAAACTTTAATTCGAAAAGATACATACACCCACAAGTTTACTGCAGCTTTATTTATAATAGCCAAGAGAGGGAAATAGCCTAAGTGGTCACTGATAGACGAATGGATAGAGAAGATGTAGTACATAAAATGAGATATTATTCAGCCTTAAAAAATGAATTCTTGCCATTTGCAGCAACATGGATGATAGACTTTGGGGATATTCTGTTAAGCGAAATGTTTAACAGAAAAAGACTACCATTTGATCTTACTTATATCTGAAATTACAAAAAGGAAAAAGAAATGACAGATACAGAGAACAGATCAGTGGTTGCCTCTGGCAGAGGATTGGGATTAGGCAAAATGGGAAAGGGAGTCAAAAGGTATAAATCTCCAGTTATAAAATAAATAAGTCATGAGGATGAAATGTATGATTCTCCAGGCAAGAATGCTGGAGTGGGTTGCCATGCCCTCCTCCAGGGGAATCTTCCCAATCCAGGGATCGAACCTGCGTCTCTTATGTCTCCTATACTGGCACGTGGGATTTTTACCACTAGCGCCATCTGAGGGGCCCAAACCATAGCCACTTCAGTGAATAATACTGTATTGCATATTCAAAAGTTGTTGAGAGAAAAATCTTAAAAATTATAAGAAAAATTTCTGTGTATGGTAACAGATGTTAACTCGACACTGTGGGGATTATTTTTCAGTATACACAAATATTGAACCATGCTGTACATCTGAAACTAGTATACTGTTACACGTCAATTATACTACAATTTTTAAAAATGGGAATGTGGAGACAGGACAATATGCAGAGGCATAATCTGAGTGGCTCTTTGGAGAGATGGACAAGTGTAGGAAAGGAGAAAATAGGGGAGCATAAGGGCATCCCAGGACTGAGGCCCTCACTAGGCGAATTAGTGGGATAACGTGAATAATACAAGGACTTCCCTGGTGGCTCAGAGGTTAAAGCGTCTGCCTCCAATGCGGGAGACCCGGGTTCGATCCCTGGGTCAGGAAGATCCTCTTCTCTGGAGAAGGAAATGGCAACCCACTTGAGTATTCTTGCTTGGAGAATCTCATGGACTGAGGAGCCTGGTGGGCTGCAGTCCATGGGGTCACAAAGAGTCGGACATGACTGAGTGACCTTACTTACTTACTAGGCAAAAGAGGTGATGTTAGTGTATCTGATGCACAATTTAAATACATGGCCATGGGTGTCGAGGGTGAGTAAGAGGCCCTCAATGCCAGAGTGGAAATGACAACCACTAAAAAGCAGGGAGAAAAAAGGAAGGTAAGAAGTAAATATGGAGTTTTGTGTTGTTGTGTTTTCCCCTTTTGCTATATAAATGACTTTGAGAGCTAGTGAAAACAGTGCAAGTGATACAGTTTGCATGGAAAGTTTGAAAAGCTGAATTGTTAACATTTAAAAACTGAAGAGTATTCCATACACATTTTTTTCCTGATTTATCCTGATAAAGGGCATGGCCTGGGACCCTCTCCTACTTGGCAACAGACATCAGGAGCTGTCTGGCGTGGCGCTTCCTTCGGACACTGCAGGGCTCACCTGCACCCTGGGCTTCATCATTCCTTGCTGTCTACAACAACCCACCCAGTTCATAGTATCTCTGTGGTCTCCTTAAACACAGGAGTTTGCAACCTCATAGCTGGAGGTTCTGATTAGTCTGGAAGAAGAAACAAGTAGAAAGCAATGGATATGTAAGAAATTATGCATAGAGACCACTGCAAAGCCAAACCTCAAAGCCCACCTTTTTATATAATCCATAGATTTTGGATATAACTTTGACACTGTATTTCTTCTGAAATATAAAGACACTTACATAATATGAAGACAGACCTGCATTCCCTTATTCACAATTCAGACACTCTAAGTTCCATTTTTGTAAATTAACTCAATGTTGGCAAAACCTGACCTGATATAGGGCCTTTATGGAGTTTACTTAGACCATTAACCCAAACATCCACACATTTCACTGCAAAAATAGTCATGTACCAGTTATTGGGTACATGATGTATGGTCCACATACCATAGTACCTTTATAAAATCCCAATTCTATTCTCTGGCACCAAGGGTTTCAGAAAAGGGATTGAGATCTTTAAATATCAACTTTCACATACTTATGAACAAAGCTATAACTCTACCCATCTGAGAAAAAAAAATGTATCCTGTTGGAAGAAAAGCCGGGGAGGTCTCAAAAACAGTACTTCCAAAATAATATTTATGAAGACAATTAGCAGGAGTTGGAAGGGATAATTCAGTATTCTTAACCAAGCAGGTAATCAGAGGAACAAAGCAAGCATTAGATTTCACAACAGATTTTTGCCAAAGAAACAGAGGACACCAGTGTATTAGGAGGCATGCATTTTCCCTTTGCTCCATCCCCAGATGAACCTCCATTAATGTTCTGCATACTCCGAAAAGCAGACATCTTAATACCACAGCTATTTTACAAGGGAGGTGAGAGGTCACAACTGTCCTCATCTACTTGCTAGAGTGAGACCGCTCATGACTCCATGTCTGTTCCGCAGACTCTTCTGGCTTACTAGCCAGAAGGGCCAGCCAAGCCTGTCTTCCCCCAAATGGAGGCTTACCTCACCGGAGAGAAGACCATCGGTTTTTGTATCTAACAAGCTGGGCTCAGTGGGCTTCAGAGACCACATTAACAGGCACGGGCTTTCTAGACTACAACATCCCCCATGATGCACCTCGGATTGATCTTTGACCAATGTGGTCAGTTCCGTGATGTTCCCCCTATTTTCCTGTACTGGGGTGGGGGGAAAATCATTAAGAAAAAGAGCCTAATGTTCCATATAAAGCCAGGCTCCCCAATGATCTTCCCTCAGCCAAAGGTAGTCCGCTGTTTGCAGGGATGCTAAGCGCTTCTGAAAACCATCTCGTGTTTTCCAGCAGCATTCAATACCTCACCCCTGAGTGTACCGTATCGAACGAAGCCTGGATACCTGCTTGCTAAGCAGAGAGGAGCATGTACCTGTTTTTATGCCAAGCCAAAGAGAGTACTCACTTGGTATCACAATAGCCTGAGATCTCCAAGAAACGGATCTTTTTTTTCTTTTAAGAGCTTTTCTATGAGCCAGAGAACACACTGGTGGGACTGCTGTTTTCAACTACACCTGAAGCTATAGAGCCCCCACAAAGGAATCTGGATGACATTCTCCATCCCTCTTTCCTCTATAATCTCTAAGGGATTGCTACTAAACAAGGGCCACTTTGGCAGAGGCAGCACGGACTGAGTCCTTCTCAGACAGAGCATAGCCAAAAAAGAAAAAAAAAAACAAACCCACAACCAACGATGCCTGCTGCATCAATATCCCAAAATACTTTTATTCCCAGTGCCCATCTGTAAAAGGCAATGCTTGCTTTGCTTTAAAAAAAAAAAAAAGCAAAACACCACCAAGAGGACAAATGTGCTGGCACCGACAGTCACACTCTACAGCCAGGCCCTGTGGGGTTGGCCTCTTCACTAACATTGTCTCTCTCCCCTTCCTGGGATGACAGGGAAGTCGGAAGAACGGGAAAATAGTTCAACAAGCTTTTCATTCTGACCTTAGTTGTTATATTCCTGAGACAGAATCAAGAGTGAAAAATACTTTGCCATTTTTTTGTACCTGCGGTGGCAGACTGATTTCTCTTTCTTAGTATTTTTTGAAATCCTTTCTTTCAGGTTACATTGGAATTCATTTTCTCTGAAAATATAAAAGGGCTTGTCTGCATTTCTGCATTGAATTCCTGGATAGCATCTCCCTGATTAAAATCCAATGTGAGTATAACTTGCTTTTAGTCTCCTAGTTAATGCAGCTCTTTGGGAATAATTCCCGTCTGCTCACCTGCAAATTTGGTGCTCGACTTTTCATTCTTTCAGTCCTCATACCATATAGTTGACTCTTCCCATAATTTATGTTACAGTGCCATCTTATGGTAGTTTATGACCACCATTTATGGATGGAAAAACTCTGGGGTTAAAAATCACCTTTCATTAACCACACCAAGTATGCGTCTCAAAAATGTAAATAAAAAGCTGTTTCAGTGCACTCTGTTAATGGCTAAACACTGAGAAAATACGTGAACAGACCTCCAAACCTCAGAGACAAATATCTTTTTAAACTCATTTCTGTTCTCATGCAGTGACTATTACTGCATAATACAATATTTAGGAAGCAGCGAGCCATTATGTATTGGGGAAGGCAATCAGAATAGACCAGTCTAAGTTAGTGAGTTGCGGCCTGAAATTTTCAGCTCTGTGTTCTCATGGTGCCTTATTTCTTCCTTCTCATCTTAAACCACACCCCCCCAAAGTGTTTGGACCCATATCATCAAGATACAAGGAAACCCAACCCCACTTTTAAGCCTGACATTAAAAAATGTACTTCAGATCCAGGTTTAATTCAAGAAGAAGATTCCTTGGAGGAGCCTCCTTCCGGAAGTTTGTCTGCCAATTTCTGGAGGCTTTAAGCCGTGTTTCCTCTCTCTTCTCCAGGTTTCTCTCCACCCACAGAGAGAATGTACGTCGTGAATGGGCCTGAATTAAAGGACTTCATCAGAACTTGCTAGTTCTGTCACTGCCACTGCCAGTCACCATCAGGAGGGCACTTAGGGAAAAGACAGTTTCAATTCCAGGCTGGTTTTTACTGGGGCAGGGGTGGAGGGGGGAAGTTTGGGGTAAATGAAATGAGCTTACAGGACGTGAAAGCGGGTTTTACTAAGGTAATGCCCTACCCTCTTTCATGACAAAAAGTCTAAGACCTAACAGAGTGATCCACCTCCAACTTTCACCTTCCAGGAATTCCTTGGTCACATCCCATCTCCTTCCCAGGCTGCCTCACGTATTTTCTCATCATTCCTGTAGGATGCAGAGAACAAGTCTGAGTTGCTGGTGCCAGGTGGTCTTCTATCGCACACAGTGATTCACGATGAAGGAAGCAAAATTAATACGCATCTCACCAGATCCAAAAGGAGCACTTTGGAACAAAGGCAGTTTTATAAAAAGGGATGCGAATGTCAAATATGTCTCGGGTTCTTCCTGCCCTGTCACAATGAAACTGCTTTCCTTTTTAGCTGCTCCATTTTCGGTAATTGTAGGGATCACAATTTCAAATTAAGTATCTTCAATAAATCATGGCAGGTTTGGTTTGCTGGGTTTCTGCTCCCGATTTGCTCAGCCCCTCCGCTCCCCCACCTCTGTGTGGTTCATAAACTTACCTTTGCTGACCCTCCTTCCCTCTCCTGTTGGGGGGCTATTCTTGCTTCTGTCCCTGCACTTGAAACGTTCTTCTCTCTGTCGTCCCCAGATCAGCAGGGACACGCCTGGTGCTCACATTTTCCCCATCTTTTGAGTGTTTGTCTGTTATTGTTTCCCCCTCCCGCCCCCCCTTAA
>SJXQ01000739.1:171975-237777 GCA_006408695.1 Aepyceros melampus | reverse complement strand
CCATTAGGAATTCTTAAAGTGCAGATCACTCTACAAAATGACTCTTTACAGATGCAAAAGTGACTTCATGGGTTGCCTCACCCCCACCCCACCTCCCAACATGTATGGTTTTTTCATTGCTGTTCCAATTTAAATTTCTCAGTTTACCAGTCACAAGAGATGCTTTTTCTAATATCCATCCTGCAAACTCCATCTGGGATCCCCCAAACAAGCTGTGTTCTTCTGCCTCGCTAACAGGCAGGAATTAGAAAAAGTCTGCATAGGAGCAAGGACCAGGTCAAGCCTTCTTGATTCTGAATCAGGAGTTAGATGCCTGCAGGCACACAGGACAAGTGAACAGGGAAGACGAAATAAGTGCCTTCCTCCAAGTGATGTTCCCCTCCGGTCCAGCTTGCTGATCTTGAGTTAATTACCTTGGGAAAGCCCAAGCTCCAGTCCTCAAAAAAATCAGAGGCAGGGAGCATCTACTATCATTGCAATTATCCTATGATATTTATGCATCTTGAGATATTATTACCCTTCCAAGTTTTCGGCCTAGTGCCTCGTGTGAACAGAGAACCAGATGGGAGTTTGGGGGGCTAAAATGGATATACCAATTATTTATAGATTCGGACTAAAAAATCATGTGAACTGCCTTCTGTAGAGTTCCATCTTCCGAGAACAGACTTGAAATAGACATAGTTGTGGAAAGTCTCAGAATCCTTCAGAATAATCCTAAACATGATATTACAAGTAGGCAGTGGTGGAGAGAAGCCTAAAGAATTTCAGAAATCCCTTAATAAAGAAGAACATAGTTTTAGAGCTATCTTTTGGAAAACTCTAGAATGAGACCCAGGGGTTCAACTTCATAACCAGCTGGTTTTAGTAGCATCGCCCTGAGCCGTTTTTACCTCCTGGAGAAACCTTTAAAATTTGACTTGAGTGCTTGCATAGCTGGGCTGCACCAGCTTCTGAGTGGAAAGCAACTGTTCCTGGCACCTACACACTATAGGCACTCCATCAACATTTATTAAAGAGATGAACAAATAAAAATAGACTTTATTTTGTTAATACTAAGCATATGACTATGAAATATTTGCGAAAGTTTCATTAAGCTGTGCATTTTTTTTAAACTTTTAACATATATTTAAGCAATCTGGCAGGGCTGGAGGAATGCCGAGGGAGATGGAAGGGCAATATTTCTTGAAGGATTCCTTTGTCCTAGATACTGTACTAACTACTTTACCTATGTTGCTTTATTTCAGTCTTAAAATGATCAAGAGTCTTTCACGTCTTACAGCGAAACTATAACCCAGCTAAGGTTAACCAGCTTGTCTAGGTCACCCAGCAACCTCCTCTGAAGCCCAAGTCCTGACTGCTCCCAAACACAGCTTGTTCTGCTCTGATTCAGAACTGAAAAATGCTGCCTTCTGTTATTACTCATAAATCTGAAAATCATGATGGAGGAAATTTTTGGAGAATTGCTGAGGGCATTAAGATTTTTTAGGGATGCTTTCATTTTAATAGCCAAAAAACCATTTAAGGGAATCAGCAGAAGTGTTTGCTTTTATTTTTCAAATTTCTTTAATAAACAGTCCCCTGAAAGACAGAAAGAGGCATCCTAAGCTTAGCTCTCAACCCTCTCCAGGCTCTCCTCTCTATTAGAAGACTCTTCCGGTGAACAAACTAGTGAGAACGCCTCAAAGAGGAAACTCAGAAATGAACTTATCTCTGGTGATATCAATACTTGAGTTATGGTGCTCATCTAAATAAGCTATCTCTACTGATTTAATTTTTATTGGTATCCATTGAAACATACATAGCATCACTGAGCACCACGGGAGATAACTTTGATCACCTTCTCCTCTTGGCTTGGGGAAATAAGTCCTCAGGCATCAGAGGATAAATGGAAGAGTCTGCCCATCTATCAAAATCACTTGGAGCCAAAGCAAAGTTTTCTATTTTCCAGTTAACTGTAATTCTCAGGGGAAAAGCGCTCAGTTTCTGTCCCCTGTAAAGGGAACAGCGGTATGCCAGGCCACCATCCTCACCCCCCACGCATAGGTGTTAACTCGGCCAGGAACAAGCATCTCGAGAAATGATACAGTTCTGGCCCTCTTCTCCATATGGCTTGAATAACGTCAGTTGGAAGAAATATACTTTCTAAAAATCACAAAAGAGCAAAAAAAACACAACATCACAAGAAAGCACTCAATGAGTTCTCAATGCTCAGTTTGTGTGGGGGACATTCCCAAGTCAATCATCTAAACTTTTAAAAAATCCTTTTAATTTTAATGATGTTCAGAAAGTTGCAAATGTGGAAAAATACCCTTCCCTTTGGTTTTAAGTCCCCTTGTTCCACAATTAATTTCCAGCTGTCACGGCATGAAATGTCACTGGAGTGTGTGTGTGTGTGTGTGTGTTCCCCGTGTGTTCTTTGTACTTCCGTTGAACACCACCTCAGATCATCCTCGACAAGAGAGTAAAGGTTATCATTAGCATGTTGAATAATGGATGGCGCCCATTGTGTCTTCTTGTTTAGGACAATAAATCATCCTGAAAACTTTTATTATGTTCTATATAAAATGGAAGCACATCAGCACTTGTTATGTTTGCCTCTCCTGAGAAGGCTTGGCAGGGCGCCTTAGGCTGGAAAGAACAGCCAGGGGTTGCCAAGCAAGGGCTGGCTTGATTCTGTGCCCATTCCTCCAGGGGATGTAAACATCCTGCCCTGGAATACTTCACCAACCTGTAGCTAGAAAACTCCTGTGCACAGCGGTGCAACCAGGAGAGCTGGAAACCATGAGTCACAGCACCAGCCGGGCTCTGCTGCGTAACACAGAGGTCGAAGGTGGCAGCCGCGTTCCCCCCCCAAGCCCCAAACACGAGAACAGCATTGGATTCCACAGAGATGCAGGCAGGAACCAAGTGTAGACAAAGGACGAGGAGCACTGCCCACCGACCACACGCCAGGGGCGACAGGAAACACTTTCACATGCCGTATTCCTGTCCTGTTGGGGAGGGCGGTTCAGTGGGTGAGGCCACGGGCTCCAGAGTGAGGCATCACTCGGGCACCACTCACTGGCTGTGCAATCTTAGACAACGTGCCTCATTTCAGCCTCAGGATTCTCACTGGTCAAGTGGGGACAGGCCAGGTAGAAATTGAAATCCTTTCATACCAGACACTCAGGTACAGTGCCTTCAAACCCCAGAGACCAGACACTCTCACTGTCCTGGCTGAAGTAGCCCCTCCCAGGTACCCTCCTCACCCATTGTGAGCCAACCAGTAATCCAGAAAGTAAAGAGATATGTGTGCACAGCATGGCCTCTAGGGCCTGCCCAGTGATAAAGCCTGGTTGGTTTTCAATGATGGGTGTCCATGACCATCAGTCATCATTAGGCAGTTTCCTAGGGCTGTCCTAGGGACAGAGGTAGAGTTTACAGAGTCTCATATTTACTAATTGTAATAAGTGATAATGATAGCTATGCCTATTATACACATGTGGAAAGCCAAAGTTTAAGAATGGGGAAAACCATGGAACCAGGGTATGAATACAGGTGACTTGAATTTTCAGCTCCATGTCTGTCAATTATGATATATCAATAAGAATCCTAAGAAGCCATTTAAACATGATATAAAGGAGCTTCCTTCCTTGAGAGAGCCACTGTTTCAGCTAGATTTCAAGTGTTTATGTTCATTTAGAACGACATGAGCATGGACATTTTAACATGCCTATTTGAGAAAAGGAAAGCCTACATCCAGTTGTAATGACAATGTTTTCATTATGTTTTCAGATTTATAATTTTATACTGCCAATAAAGTGACTTCTTTAAAACTTCTTCAAATTAAGATCATGGCATCCGGACCCATCACTTCATGGCAAACAGATGGGGAAACAATGGAAACAGTGACAGACTTTCTTTTTTGGGCTCCAAAATCACTGCAGATGGTGACTGCAGCCATGAAATTAAAAGACGCTTGCTCCTTGGAAGAAAAGCTATGACCAACCTAGACAGCATATTAAAAAGCAGAGACATTACTTTGCCAACAAAGGTCCTTCTAGTCAAAGCTGTAGTTTTTCCAGTAGTCATGTATGGATGTGAGAGTTGGACCATACAGAAAGCTGGAAGCCAAAGAATTGATGCTTTTGAACTGTGGTGTTGGAGAAGACTCTTGAGAGTCCCTTAGACTGCAAGGAGATCAAACCCATCCATCCTAAAGGAGATCAGTCCTGAATTTTCATTGGAAAGACTGATGCTGAAACTCTAATATTTTGGCCACCTGATGTGAAGAACAGACTCACTGGAAAATACCCTCATGCTGGGAAAGACCGAAGGCAGGAGGAGAAAGGACAACAGAGGATGAGATGGTTGGATGCCATCACCGACCCAATGGACATGAGTTTGAACAAGCTTGGGAGTTGATGATGGACAGGGAAGTCTGGTGTGCTGCGGTCCATGGGGTTGCAAAGAGTTGGACATGACTTAGCGACTGAACTGACTGAGATAGAATACTGTAAGGATATATTAAAGACAAGAATGACTCACCAATTGGAAATGTGATTCTCATAGACTCATTACAGTATAGATCTACACCCTAAGATACAGACTTTTGATTCTACACTCTGTTTATCTACCAGCTATTATCACTTGAGTATGAAATATTCATAAGGGGGCAGGAAGGTGCTTCTATGGGAACAGAACATAAGGGAGTTAAGTTTTGTAATGAGAAAAGAGAAGAGATAGGAACATGACTGGGGGAGGCCAGAGTGGAGAATATTCCAGAAGTGTTGCAAGACTTTGCTGTTCAACATGTGGTTCATGGACCAAACACATCATCTGGGAGCCCGTCAAAAATCAGAATCTGAGGCCCACCCCCGGTTCATAGATCAGATTCACTATTATGATCAGATGCCCAGATGATGAGAGAAGCTCTACTCTAAGGGTCCAGCCTCTGCTCACTTTAGGTGGAGAGGAGTGGGTGGGGGGTGCTATGGAGTAGAAAATGAAGTTGTAAGAGATGGGAAAGTACCCAAGTGTTTGCCTAAGAGGCTATCCTGTCTCATCAGTTAGAAGGGAAAAGCCCGCTGCTGCGGGATGCTGAGCAGGCTGCGGCTGCTCAGCGTGGTGGCCATCTGTGCATCAGGAGGAAAGGAACGCTGTGCAGCAGTGTGGACTAGTGCAGAGCCTAAGCACGGCCAGGTGTTTAAGTGAGAGAGCCAGTCTCAAAGATCAAAGGCAAGCCGATCATAAATGAGAACATCTTACCCACCAAACCCAGGCTCTCGGAATGGAGAGAAGGCGACATCTGAACCGACCAGATGTTACTGGCCAAGGGCTCCTTAGAGCCCAGAATAAACTCACCTTAATAGCTCTGTGGCATCAAAACCTCATTATCTGCCAGGCCCACCACTAAATACAAACACAGTTTCTACCACAGATGGGGAGAAGTGCGTTGGAGGCCCTGAGCTGTCCCTGTGGTAAATGGGTAGGAATTAATTAGAGGACAGACACTGAAGCCTCCAAAAGTAAGTTCTCTTTTGTGGATGACCAGGGAATGTAGTTTTTTGGAAAAAGCTGGGTGAGCACTCTGCATTAACCAGGCTGCGGTCAGGCAAAGCACCATCTCTGTGGGCCTGAGATGGGCAGGCAAGTTATTTTTGTACAGAAGCCTGGGTGGTTTAGATCTGGTACCATGGCCTTGTCCATTCCACCATCCACCCAGCAGCCTCACAAGGACATGGGCATTTTACTAACTTGCGAATTTTCCACAAGTACAAGCCAGTATTCTCTTAATTGCCCCTATGGAGATTTCCCTAAATACACTGAAAACAGAGTAATTATTATTGTTATTTTACTTTCTTCTTCTGGATGGTACCTTTCATATATGCCGCTCCAAGAACTATTCTGAAATGATCCTATTAATCTTTGCAAAATTCCTGAGAAGTAGGTGGTAGTTTCTCTACATTTCTGGAGGAGAAGGGAGAAATGGAGGGAGGTTCATGGGTAACAGAGATGGAGCAGAAATGGAAACTGGGATCCTGAACTCTCTGAAGTTCAAAGTTGTTCAAGTCACCACTGCCTAGACCATGACCTTCAGCACAAACTTTTTATTCAGATCCTGGTGCCGGCCCTCGCTTGTGGATGTGTCTTTGTGCAAATGACCTAGCCTCCTTGGGTATCAGCGTCCCTGTCTAGCGCCTCAATCACACACCGCTCGGGGCAGGCTCTAAGCGGACACCCTCTTGTGCTGGGTAGCCCAGCCTCTGGAGTCTACCCTCCAAGGTGCTCTTCAGCTGTTTTGTGCAATGAAAGCATCAGTGGCATTTTGGGGGCATGGAATGAAGCAGAGACTCTGAGATCCGGTTCTACAGCTGGATCCTGACTCCAATTCTTCCTAAGTCTTAGGACTAAAGCACTGAACCTCTATTTCATTATCTATAAAGTGGGAATGGTGTTATGAGTCAGTGAGACAGTGCAAACAAAAGGCCTGGCATTAGTAGGTGTTCAGCACAGATTATACAAAGAGAGGGGTTAAGAGAAGGAGCCTGCTGTTGGATCATCTACATTTGATTTCTGGCTCACCACCTCTAGCCAACTAACCTCACGCAGGCTGGTCACCTCACCTCACTGGATAAGGAAGGTTCTTGTGAGGCTTACTGACATTCACAGATGTAATTTACAACAGATTCCAGCACAGAACTTGATAAACATTATTAATCATATTATGATAATTATATAATTTCTTTAATTTTATCTAGGGGAGCCATGAAGACCGACCTCCACTCCCAAGAAAAGAGATTACCCTACAATTTGAGGGTGATGTGGAGGAGAAAACAGCTCAATATCAGACCATTTTCCCCCTGTAACTGGAAGAGACTCTCAGTTAGCACTCCCTCTGGCATCAAAAGTGCTGCAGGATGCCACTCACACTGGCTAAGCAATGCTGGGCAAGTCTTTCCATCTTTCGCTCATTAGCAAAATAATGGTAATACACTAACGATATTGATTTGTTACAAAGGTGACTTGAACTAACGTATACCAATGCCATTTGTCAACTCTTACATGCTATCTACATTTGAATGGTTATGAATCCAGAAACACATACTTGAAAAACACACACGGATTTGAAATTTCATTTGAACAAGAAGAAACTAAACACTTTTAAATGTGTGCTTTTATTTTTCATTCCTTTGAATATTAATAAAAAAATTTTAAATCTCCTGTCTCAGGTAGAAGAAGAGTGAAGACACTTTAATTTCCGGTGGTGCCAGCACCCTGGATTTGGGCTTCACCCCCAGCTGCTCTCAAACCAAACCAAACAAACAGTATGTCCACCCACCCGGGAGACTCAAAGTAACTCTGGATTTCTCTTTGCCGAGCTTCCTGTGGGTACTTCAAAGCCTGGAGACTCTGCAGATGTCTTGGTGGTGATGTCTCTTTAGCAAACACATGGGAAATACTCCAATAAGAGAGAGACCGCTCCACAAGAGGAAATTTGGCAGCAGAAAGAGAGGGAAGTGGGCTTGCAAGTGGAGCTGATGAGCACAGTTGCCCAGATTCATTCCTCAGACATAAGGCGCACATTTGCAGCTGGGGTCTAATCCTTCAGTTCACCTCCAGCACTTCAAGCAAGAAGTATTTCTAGCCTGTGAGTAGTTAAACCCAACCTGACTAGAAAGAATTATATTCCATACTTTACCATTGGCAAGACTCTCCCTGCAAACTGCTACCTGCATGAAAAGATAAGAACAGGAGGCTTGAGAACAGTACACTTGAGGATGGGGAAGGGGCAGCCGGTAGAGGATGGGTCTCATTGCCCATCCAGTTAGTTCCAAATTTGTGTCTCTTTCCCATTTTTGATTCTCCTCCCAATTTCCCTTAACATAAAGTCAGGGACATTTTTACTTTGAGCAGCTCTTAAGCCTTAACACAGAAAGTAAATCTTGACTTTCAGGAAAGTTCTTTTGTGGATTAAAATCTGCTTTTTGAATCAAGCAGCAGCTCATCATTTCAAAACAAGAATTTACTACAGAACAACCTTTCCTAAACACCTGGACATGCACTGTTAAGAGTCTGTGCAGGAGGTAAAGCCACTGCTCCCAGGCCAGCTGGGCCCCGGGGGGTTGCTTCCAATGGTGGGTTCACTCCATTCCATGCCTGGCACTCTCTCCCTGGGCATCTGTAGGAGGCCTTGCAAGGCAAGTGGCCTGGACTTAACCAGGGGTGAGGACTGCAACTATAGGCCAGAGCCAAGCCCCCTCCTCCACTGGGGAACCAAATCCACGGAATCAACCAGGCCTTCACATGGGAGATGCTCTGTGGACTGGCCTAGTGTTCAGCCCTGGTTGTTTTACACTCCAAAGATCCTTTGAATACTGGTGGCAAGCCAGTGGCTATTTTCAAGCAATAATCAGAGTCTCATCCTTACCAAGTCTAATGGGTGGGACAGACAAGCAGGCAGTCTCCACAGACTAGCTGTGGGCTCTATGGGGAAAGGTGTTGGCTCTAAAGAGACAACGGGGGGAGAGAAGGGAGGAGGAGAGTGCTGCCAGGGCCCCTGGCGGGTCACTCACCTCCAGGGAAGGGCAATTGGAGTGGGGAAAGGAAACAGGAGGGTATCCACAAAGAGCTGCAGGCTTCGCTCCCCGTGGGTTAATCAAGGAGTCAAGACTTTATTCTTATTGCAACTGGAAGCCAAGGCATCACCCAGTCCCAGCCCCTTGGCTTCTAAGCTTATGCTAATTGGTAAAATTTACTGAGCCTGATACAGTCAAGAACACGTCACAAAATCAGAGCAATGCCCTTATCATCTTCACTCTGCAGCTGAAAAAAGGAAGGCTTTGCATTTAGGTAACTGGCCCTATGTCATCCGGCTACTGGGACCTGAGGCTACGGTGGATATTTGTTACCCAGTATCAATACCCACTTGTCTGGGGAGCCACGACCATGACTTCACTCCTGTATTAGGGATGGGTATGTTACTTAAGCCTGTTGCTGTCCACAATAACTGACTCAGGAATAAGAATGAGAACCAGTTATAGTCAATGGTACACAACCTTTGGACTTAGTGGGATGCCAGAGAGAGAAAGTAAGGAAAAAGTCTGTATTCCTGGACCTAAAACTGGAGGATGCAGGTTTAATCTTGAAGAACGAAGACAAAAGAAAAATAAGAACCAAGATGATAGGTCTCCTGGATCAAACTCTGCCTGAAGCCATTTCTCCACAATTTTCCAGTTCCATTATTCACATTTTTTAAAAGACAGTCTGAGCTCATCTTCCTGTCATTTGAAATGAAGTAGTTCTCATGCAGTGGGGCTTATGGTGGTCCTCTTGCCTTGTACTAATATTTTAAGCCACTGAAGTTAATTTGGCGTTTTGCTTAATTTGTGAAGCTTTTTCTCAGTGAAAACTTCAGACTTGGAATAAACAGAATTCAGAAAATAAAGCCAGAGTTGAGAAGAGGAATGCATTACTTAAACAACTGCAAAATTAAAATTGCCCAAGGAAAAGGAAACTGGATGTGAATATGGGAAGTCAGGTACAGATGCTGCTCTGAGGCTCAGCAGCTCTGTGACCCTGGGCAGGGGATACTGCCCCTCTAAGCTTCAGGACCCCAGCTATGAAATAAGTGTCACTAGATAGGACCCTGATTCAGGTCAGTGACTGCTTCACAGGCTGCTCTTGAATCATCAAAGGTTGACCAGCACACATTTAGAAAGCCCATTCATCCACAAAAGTAAATGGAGTTGTATCCTCCGAGGAAGCCCCCACCTATTGTATCTGGCACACAGCTGAAAAAGTTTAAAAACAAAGTGACATTGCACTTGCGCCCACAGAGGTGGGATTATGTAACTGCCAGCCTCTAGAGGACCTAACTTGTACCAGATCTTGGAAATCCGTAATGGCAGCCCTTGGAGAGGGTCTCCAGACTCATTTGAGTCCTATTGCGCTCAGGAAACAATACGTCACCACCTAGCCGACTGAGAGAGAGGACTCTGGGCTCACTATCCACCACGGTGGAATTGCTCTACATCAAATCCTTACTAGAGTCCCCAAAGCACAGCTGGTCTTAATTGTTTCTTGAGGCCTCCATGTAGTTAAACGGGAGGAGGCCGGCAAGGATCTCAGCAAAACCACACTGGTTATTTCATCAGGGCTGAGCTGACCAGCTACACATAGGTAGTGACTTGGAAATAATCTGATGAGCTGAGTGCTTTATTTACCTATTCTGCTACAAATTAACCTCAGAATTGCTACAGCTTTAAGAAACAGATACTTTTCAACTCCATGCAATGAAGAAAGTATCTCTAAGAACTGGAGATAAGAAGTGGATCACTGTAACAGACTTTGAACACAAGCTGGTTTGGTTTATTTTCGGTCACACCTTGCCACATATGGGATCTTCCTTCCCTGACCAGAGATGGAACCCACCACCCTCTGCATTAGAGATGTGGAGTCTTAACCGGACTGTAAGAGAGCCCCTGCGAATTGCTTTTAAAACCTGCGTTTGGTCCCAGGTGAATGAATACATTCTGTCCCCCAACGCTCAATCTAGGCACTCATTAGTTGTTTTCCGTCTGCAACATGAGATTTAAAATTTCGTAAAACCTGAAATACACAAAATGAAATGGACACGAGAAATGGCAACAGAGCTTCATTATAACAAGCATATAACTATCCCTGGAGGAGGGCATGGCACCCCACCCCAGTATTCTTGCCTGGAGAATCCCATGGACAGAGGAGCCTGGGGGGTTACGGTCCATAGGGTTGCAAAGAGTCAGACATGACTGAGGCAACTTAGCCCATGTTACAACTAGGCATCAAGGATGCCTTTCCACGAGCAGAGAGTGCCTCCTCCGCTCCCCGGGCCCCGAGGTCCCCGCAAAGCCCTCACACCACTTTCCCTTTGACCGACTCATCTACAAGACATTCTAGGGCTGCCCTGTCGAAGGGCTCCGCGTGGGCAAACACTCGCAACAGCCACTGAGGAAACCCAAACCCCGAGAAGACCGCAGTCACTCCCATTTCCCTACTCTCAGAAGCCGGCACATTCTCCAGCTCCAGCCCACCGTCCAGAAGCTGTGAACAGCAACGCCGGCCCGGACTAGAATTCAGCCTCACGGCACACAGCGAGCAAAAGCGTGAGACGTGAAACCACGAACCTCCACTGAAGTTTCTCCAGGGGCAACCATTTCTGGCTCTTGGTGGGAAGACGATGCACATTTGTCGATTCAGGTAAGGGATGAGTTAGTTTCTTATTGGGGGGTGGGGAAGGGGGAAGCGTTCCAAACTCTTGAAAGTCCAAGGGGACTTCCCCCGGTTTCTCTCCACATTCAAACCCCCACCTCCCGAGCAGAGTCAGGAAGGCAGAACCACGCTGATGCTGACGGAGCGAAAGGGTCAACGTAATCAAACACGTGGACCAGACACGTGCTACTCATTAATACTCGTTTCTCGTACCACCTGTGGGCAGGCGGGGCGCTCCGCCAGCTAATCCCGTTGCTTGGGTACCTTTTTCCAATACAGTGTCCCTTACTTTCTGTACAGCTCTTTGCCTTCTCCCCTCCCCTAACTTTGGCCCAGTTTTCTTGCGTATCTTCAGATATTCACACACACTGTTATTTCCTTCTAATCATTTAGGAATAAAAAAGGTGATGGGGGTGCAGTCAGCTACCATTATTATTGTTCACATTTGTTAAAAATGAGCATGCATTAGCTTTATTCTAAACGGGGGAAAAAAGAATTTTCATAAAAAATAACAGGTTTCTGGACTCTACTTCAGAGTGTGATTAAAAAAAAAATAGCCAAATACCTTAAAAAAAAAAAAAAACCCAGACTAACTTGACCAAAACACTGCAAATATCATGAGACTGCTGCTGCTGCTAAGTCGCTTCAGTCGTGTCCTACTCTGTGCGACCCCATAGATGGCAGCCCACCAGGCTCCCCGGTCCCTGGGATGCTCCAGGCAAGAACACTGGAGTGGGTTGCCATTTCCTTCTCCAATGGATGAAAGTGAAAAGTGAAGTTGCTCAGTCGTGTCTGACCCTCAGCGACCCCATGGACTGCAGCCTTCCAGGCTCCTCCACCCATGGGATTTTCCAGGCAAGAGTACTAAAGTGGGGTGCCATCGCCTTCTCCCAATATCATGAGACATTAACATCAAAACCTACAGAAGAGCGCTTAACAGTTTGTCATGAGCCTTCATGGATAACTTTTTCATTGACTCTTCCCATCCAGTGATGGGGGTGTTCATCTTTCCTGTTACCCAGATGAGCAAACGGAGGCTCAGAAGTCAGGCAGCTCCTTCCGAGTCACAAAACCGGCAGGCTGGGGTGCAGGGAGGTGGGAAATGGTCTCATTCCAAACACAGTGCTCTCTCCAGCCACAAAAGCGATCCCCTAGGAATGGTGCATGGGTTTCTCAAGATGGGATGTCTGATGGGCTTTTGACAAAGTGGCTCCTCCATTCAACCAAGAGCCTCAGTGTTCAGGACTAGGGGTGAGGTGCGATGTTAAAATGCCTAGAAAGACTCAAGTTAGTGCCAGCCTGGCAAGTGACACACACACACACACACACACACACACACACCATACCCCAAAATGAGCCATGGGCCATACGGGGGTGGGGAGTCAAAGAAATTCAGGTATCTCCTAGATTCGGAGAGGAGGGCTCCACTCAAGCTGGAGGGATCAGAACAGGCTCCCCCTCAGAGCACCAGGAAGAGGTGAGTAGGGTGAGACTGGGGTGCAGGGCTAGAGACATGAAGCTTTGGCTGCCGCGGCTGGGAGCCCACATGTCAGAGGGCAGAGGTAAGGGTGGCACTGGAGCTGCCTCACAGGGGCAGGCAGAACTTCTGCACAGTTTGCTCATTGCTGGAATCTAAACAACAGCTTTGAGTGATTAAGGGTCCTGGAATGCTACAGACATTTTGAAAACGACCTGTCAGGATCAGAAAGATACTTGGAGAGGGGATCTTCAAACCCAGCGTCATAAATGAGAGATGGTCCCACATGACCCCACTTCCCTCCGCCCACATGTATCAGCCATCAGTTGACACTGGGACTGTGGGCCAGCAGACCCTACAAACTTATAGAAGGGGAACCAATAGTGTGTAGATGTGTGTGTTTTGCCTCCATTACTGCAGGGGGGAGGGAAAAAACCTTCCCAGACCTCTTTTCAAAATTGTGACCTCAAGGTATGCACCCTTCATTTTCTGAAGGCCTTTGGGGGAAAGCGTAAACCTGGCCCAGGACAGTCAGGGGACCATATTTTGTGCAACAGCAATCCTTCTAAATTTAGAAGGCAGAGCAATCACAAGAAGGATGCGAGCGGTGTCCTTGGATGCCCCACAGAACAGGCAGATGACAAAGCTGCTAAGAGGGGTTTGCATTGAAATCCTGCGCTCCCCGATTTAGCAGAATGCTTCTCTCGCTCTCTCCTTTGAGTGGGTTGTCAGAGCAGACCCACAGCAATTGCATTTTGAAGCCCATTCCTTCCCCTTGTCTTAGGCCTGCCTTCACAGGTACATAAATCCCCCGGACTTGGGGAATTTCCTTTCTAACCAGGTAGAAGTCAATTTCCTTACCCAAACTCAGGGCTATATCTAACATTGCCAGATATCACAGACGGATTTCTTTCTTTCTTTTTTAACCTCATCATCCCAGCAGAAACATAAAAGGGGAGATCTATAAACATTTCAGATTCATAATATACTACTTCCTCTCGGTCTTTTTAAGCGGAAACTTTGCTCTTGAGTAAAGGTGAGCATCTACTAAGAAGTCATTTTCTCTGGCAGGGGGGCTCGCCGTCCACTGGGCCGCAGCTGAGATGTGTTTTAATAAGGCCTTTCTCCTTTCCAAGCTCGGCTGGCTTTCAGCTCGCCCCACAGCCGCAAGCGGGAGGAAGATGCCTCTCAGACAGCCTTTTGTTACTCTAATCAGAGCCAGAAGGGCTGTATTGACTTTCGGGCCTTGGGGAGTTGTAGTTCTTTTGTATCCATCTCATCCAAGAAATCAAGTTTGATTAATTTGTCATCAAGGAAAATGTGTGATCAGCTCAGAGCCAGGCCTTTGAAGAGGAAGGATGAACTTGGGCTTGCAAAAGTCCGGGTCAGCAGGCAAAACAGCAGCGGTGCCGAATCGAACAAGTTCTTCTCAGAGCTGCCTGTTCTCATTTAAAACACTTAAAACAAAACACAGACCCTTGTCCACATAAACATTCAGGGTTGGATTGCTCCCTGGCCAGGGTCTCCTTTTGTTTACTTTAATTTTGAAAATAGAGTCATCAGGGCTACAAAGCGAGACCCGGAGAACACTGAGCCGTGCCACAAAGCACAGGGGTGGAAGGAGTTGACCTCCTGCCAATCTTGAAAGACCACGGAGAGTGGGAGAGCCGAGAGCGCTGAACTCGGTGTCAGCACGTGCTTCTGGAATGAATAATTGGAGGGGTCTCCAGCTGGGTCATGGGACAGATGCTCATTTATGATGCTCTGGTCTTGTTAACCTGCACTTAGTGGAGTTCCCAAACTGCTGAAAATGCATAAGGTAGCGGCCCCGAGATATTATTTAATCCGAGACTTAGTGTCATATTTCTTGTTCAGATGCTATATATGCTTTATAAGGAATTACAGGCTTTAAAAATGACAGAGTAAGCAATCTTTAGACATTCCACAGTGTAAGAATCCCCATATTTAACATGTTGGTGCACAGGCCGTTTTATGACGGTTACCCCTCAGGTAGAGACATAAAGACACAGTGAATTACTGAGCAGAAGTCAAGGGCTCGCTTGGCTTTGAAAGATATTTGAAAAGCAACAACAAATTATAAACAGCCTCTGTGGTTACTGAATTCATTGTCAAAACTATTATTAGAGAATTTTAAAACAATGCTGAGATTAGAGAAAACATTCAGCTTTAGAAATCTAAGGATATTTTAATATAAAAAAAAAACCTCTGCTTAGGGTAACATTCAAACATTCCTTCATTCAAACATGCATCGAGTTTGCAGTATGTATAGGCATTTTGAAGTCAAAGATATTTAAGAACCATTTCCTGTCTTTCTTACCATCTAGTGTTCAGAAGTTTCAATGATATTTACCCATCCCTTGAACTGTAAGCTCCACAAAGAATGGATGATGCCTTGTTTATTTTCTTATCCCTAGTGCTTGGCATATCTTAGTTGTTCAATACATACTAGCTGAATGAATGAGTCAATATCCCATATAATCCTTATCTCAGCTATATTAATGCCTATCAATGTGTCTTTAAGGTATCCAGGATTAAAAGAATATACCTGTTATTTAGGGACTTTTGGGGAGCCTGCTACAGGCTTCATCCCATGTCATGTCTGCAGGCCTGCAATCCACATTGGACAACACCAGACTAACACAACACAATTTCCCTCAGCTTCAACCCAAGTTTCCTCAGCCTGGAAACATTTTAATCAACCAAACTTCCTTTTTATATTCCTGAGTAAGGAAGACAATCACATCCTTAGAAAATAACTAATTGGAAGGTTCATTCAGGTTTTAAACGGGTTCATGGCAAATGGACTCAGAAGCCAGGTACACAGAGTTCAGGTGAAGAAGGTAGACCTGTTTTTCCCAATAGAGTGTCATGACGTAGCTGCTGCTGTTGCTGCTAAGTCACTTCAGTCGGTCTGACTCTTCACGGCCCCATAGACGGCAGCCCACCAGGCTCCCCTATCCTGGGATTCTCCAGGCAAGAACACTGGAGTGGGTTGCCATTGCCTTCTCCAATGCATGAAAGTGAAAAGTGAAAGGGAAGTCACTCAGTCGTGTCCAACTCTTAGCGACCCCATGGACCGCAGCCCACCAGGCTCCTCCGTCCATGGGATTTTCCAGGCAAGAGTACTGGAGTGGGGTGCCATCGCCTTCTCCCGTCATGAGGTAGAACGATCAGTAAACAAGCAGTTGGGAGACTAGTGAGTTTGGCCAGTGTTGCCACCAACAACTTGCAGGACCTCAAACAGCTGAAGCTGGGCCAATCCCTCAAGAGGAAACTGAAAGTTTCACTGGATCAGCTCCCTTCTCTTTACTGGATGAACTTCATGGACAGAGCCAACCGAAGGAAGTATTTACTACTGCTTTGCAGAGCAAAGCACTGAGCTGGGTGCCTAACTATGCTGTTTGATTTGAAGAAGCTCCACCTTCTTCCCTCCTAGAGATGAGGAACCTGGGGCTTAGAGAAGACAAGTGATTTGCTCAAGACACACGTTCACGGGATCTCAATCCAGTAACAAATTCCAAACTAAGCTCCGTGCTTGCTCCCCAGTCTGCTTCCCTTCTAGAGGCTCACACCCAAGCCGGAGTCAGGGATCCCAGAGGGGTTCAACCCAGAGAGAATCCTAGAGTCTCCCAGAGAAATCACCAAACCTTTTTACCAGGATGCTTAACCTTCTGGTCAAGGAATCAAGTTCCATCGCCTCTGCTCTTCTCCTTTGCAGTCTCTGGTAGAAGCATTTGCAAACACAAATAGTTAAAGGTCACGTCAGAAGCAGAAGAGGGATTCTGCACGATCCATCTGCGCTGGGATAATCCAGAATTGGCCATGAATGTGTGGAAGGGCCTACACTACACCAGTAATTCTTTTTCACCTGCCATCCACACCAGTCAAATGTGTTATTCTTGTACATTCTTTGGAGAAGAGTGTGAGGCATTGCATCCACAGATTGGGCACTCAAGTGAGGCAGGAAAGCAAGCCTCGAATATAAACTTTTTAAATTCCCAGTTAAAATCCTGAGAAAATAAGCAAGTGGGAGGTGCCTCCTAGCTATAAACTGGTTGCAACTCAAATCTGCTCATGTGGAAATGATGAAGAGAAGCAGATTAGAAAACGTGTCCTTTTTTCCACAGAGGGTAGGAAATGAAGGAAAGATTATTGATTTTAACAGCCACAAGATTTTGGGATCTGCCTGCAACTTTGCCACCGACTATTTCTGGGACCTTTTGTAAATTTTTTATACTCTCTGGGTCAGGAAAACAGTGAACTATTAAGGCCAGTGACTTTTCCATCTTTTTCTAAAGGCTGTAGATCCTTTCCTTTAGAGACAAACTCATACAGAATCTCAGACATCAGACACAGTATCTCGCCTCTCTGAACCTCAGTTTCCACATACAAAAAGTTGAGACCACAATGAGATCTACCTCCTAGAGTTTCAGAGTGAAGGACATTCATTAACCCATGTGATTAGAGGGCATGGAACTCCATACACATTAGCTATTATTTTCAGTGATATTATAGCTATGACTAGAGCAGCATACTTCAGCAGAAGCCTGACAAACTCTGCCCAATGGTGGACTTGTAGGTAGCAACTGTTTACAGAGTGTCACTCTACACTTACCTTTTAAAGGGCTTATAAATAATTTTTCTGAACTCAATCTTCGCGAGTATATCGGAGCTTCTATATGCAAAAACATAAAGTAAGGTTTATCACTTGGGTGATAAAACCAGAAAGAAAACAAAGGAAGGGTTACTGTAAGTTGGGGTAATGGTTATTTTCATGGGGAAGGTGGGGGCCGTGACCAGGAGGAGACTCATGACTGGGGCTCCTGAGGTAGTCGGCCCAGTTCTATCCCTCAAGATGGGTGCTGTTAGAAGGATATTCCCTTGGTAACAATTCACTAAGCTATACAATTGTGTTGGGTGGTTTTCTATATTCTTGTTTTACTTTACAATAAAAGGTCTTTAAAGTGATGTTTCATAGAACACAATCAGTGAGTACATAAATACGCTTACTGGTTTCCAAAATGTTAAGGTTTCGCCACACAATACACGTCAGTAGGGATGTGTTATTGTTTTACTAGACTTTTAAAAATAAATTTTACAATAGGAGCTTTGTTTGCAGTATCTAAAAGTATTTCTGTAGGACCAGCCACCTGGGGAACATTCTTTGAAAGAGAAGGGACTTCTGTTAAAATTTTATTTATGGCTCTGTGATTTCTTTTTTTTAAAGATACACTCTGAAAATCAGAGTCTTGTCCTTCAGAACTTGACTATCTTCACAAAACACCAACCATGTTTGCCTTAAAAGGGGGCATACTGCTTTAAGGCTGAACCTTCACTTCCATTATTCTCCAGTAAGTCACAAAACACCAAACTTTCCTAGGACCTGAAACCTTTCTCTAGGTCTGTGTTTTTTAGAATTCTATGTGTGCAAAAAAAAAAAAAAAAATGATTTAAGTTTCCTGAATGAGAGGAAATCGGGGAGTAAAAGCTTGTCCACATCTTTGAGGCTGGGAGGAGCACACACATTTAACCATACCATCTGTACAAATGGTACCAGAGTTCAGTATGCTCATGACTGGAAGGGTTTATGATTTATGCTTGCTAGTTAAATATGCTTATGATTTAAACTTATTTTCTCTGGCAAGAAATACGCTAGTCAGCACCACCGCCAAGCCAGATGATGGGAAATAGATACATATTTCAATGATACACATTTTAACTTGCTGAGCCTTGTAAATGCTACTGTTTTCTTTTTATAACAAAAGACCTACCTTCCTGTAGGATTCCAGAGATTTTTAAAAACTACATTCATTAGTGAAAGCAGTTAAAAATTCCTTAACAGCAGTTACTACACTAAAAGAGTCACTGGTGTTGGTCTTGAAAACACTGTATTTTAGGTGGGAAGGCAGAGCCTATGCTTATAAAACTACCAAGAACACATTCCACAAGTGCATCGATAACTGCTAGGTAATAAATGCACACTGAATACATGACTGCAGCTATCAGACTCAGATGGAAGAGGCGATATTAGGAAATCTCAAAGCCTGCAGAGTATTATGCCCTGCCCCTCAAAATCTGCATGAAACTCACTGGGTTAAAATTAATTGGGCATCATATACATACTCCTGAAAATTATTTGCTTTTACAGGGAGAGGTAGGAAAGTCTGCAGATGAATGGGAGAAAATAAAAGTTTGCGGGTATGACACTCCCAAGCCCCTTAACTCCTGGATATTCTCTAACAGCCTAATTGAGAGAGGAATATGAAAAAGAATAGATACATGTATATTACTTTGTTGCATACCCAAAACTAACATGACATTCTTAACCAACTGAACTCCAACATGAAATAGAAAGTTAAAAAGAAAGAGTTTGCTGCTTTCTTCTGTTTGTTTTTAAAGGGACAGGGTAGCTCTAAAGCACGAGTAAATCTACTTGGCTAAATAAGGAGCAACTGAATCCTATGGGCAAATTAGGGGACAAAAAAGAAACAAGCATGATTGGCTTATTCTAAAATGAAACCATTCTTGGCAAAGGGTTAAAAAAAATGCAAATAAATGAAATGTGTTTTCTAAGACATCAAGATGAACCCTATCACCAAATATATTCAAGAAGGGAGTAGAAGAAACAGAGATACTGCTTCCTGTCAGAGGGCCACGGCAACGCACTAGGGTCAGATACCACGCTCACGCACATCCCAACAGGTGGACGGAAAGTTGCAGTAGGTGCTGGAATAAACAGGGTTTCACAGTCAACACATATATACCTGGGACTTCTGAAGATGAAGCAATGTGGTTAAATAACATTGCATGAAATTCTAAACCTGAAGGACTACATTTCTATACTATAGAACCCAATTCCGGTGTAAGAATTCACAGCAACAGATTAACAAAAATCTCAACATGAAGTTCTACAAATTAACGGAAGCTCAAACAAACCTCACGAAGTTCTAACCTAAAAGACAGGAGTGCTAATTCACAGCAGTATAGTCCCAAATTAAAAACAGTAAGAACTTTCTCATGAAAAGGCCAAACATGTGCACTAAACACATAAATCACTACATGTTTTCAAGTAAGAAAGTTACAGTCTAGTCTTACCTGATGGCTGCCAAAGGCTGGAATAAAAATTACTGACTTAAGAGATGCAACTTTCACATGTATCCGAAACATCAAACACAACACACAATATAAAATCAAAAATAACTAGAACAGAAAACTCTTCAGGCTGACCTTAAAAATACTGAGCAAATCACTAGATGAAGCCAGATCAAAAGGAAGGGCATTACACCAGCTTGTAGCCATATGTGAAGGGGCCCCAAAAGCACAGGGCACAGATGGTATACCATGGGGAGGAGGCGGCACAGGCAGATCCAAGAAATCAGGCAAATAAACCTGCTTCAACTTATACAGGTAACACAGTTCAAAAAGAACGAATAATTCTGAATGCAGACTGATAAGATTTTAGATTTGGGACAAATGGTGCTGGAGGTCCCAAGCTAAGGTGTGCCCAAGTCTAAGCTCTGAGGTCCTTTTATGTAACAATTTCAATGAAGCTGAAATCTCAAATGAGGAAGACATGCAAAGGAACAGTGACGTGTTAATAACTAATTACTGAGAAGACAGTTAAAATCTTTTGGTTAAACCATACAATGGCTGCCTGCCATATTTTCTGACTAAGGGCTAAGAAATTCAGGGATGAGGGGGAATTTTAATGTATATGCACCAAAACTAATAGCTTTACTTGAAAATTAAAAAAAAACCTATAACAATTAAAATGCTCAATGTCCTTTAATATTCCCCTTTTCACTAATATAAATTGCTAAAAATAAAATTTTCACCTGCTAAACCTTTATTAAAAGTCAATTCTTTGTACGTAAAAAAAAAGCTCTACACAAAACTCAGAAATGATCATATTTACCTCATTCTTGTTTCTCTCATGTAAAGTTGCCAGGTTAGTAAATCTCAAACACTTCCAAAATAAAAGTTTCAGAAAAATTCTCTGACTTCAACATGAGAAGTTGAACTGTCATGAAGAAATTCATGCACTTTGTTAAATGAGTCGATCACTTTTTTCAGGAAACAACCAAAACAAAAACATTTAAGACATATTTCTTCAACCTCATGATTTCTGAAGGACACCATAGAATATCCAAAAGGCTATTTTATTGGATATTCTAGTGAGGCACATTCAAAACACACACACATATACAATGGGACTCTCAATTGTAGTAGCAATGATGAACAAAATAATACTGACTTCTTGATGACTTTCACTTATCATTAACATGGTTTAAGGAACACTTACTTGATTTTTTATTTGATACTCTTATGTATCTAAGAATCCTTCCAGTTTAGTAACAGCTTTGCTAAGCCATGTCTAGGAATGACAATTAATTTTAGTGGAAATTCATTCACGGGCTTCTTTGATAGTCATTCGAACAGTTTTGCGTTATTTTACATGCAATTTTATAGCTCTATAACGTTCATTTAATCTTGTTCAATGATGCTGAACCCCAGATGCCATAAGACATTATAGAAAAGTAGTTACTGCACATATGGGGTAACTACTTTTTCTGAACATTAATTTCTTTTCTCTTAACAGGCTGAAATGGTATTTAGAAAAGAGAAAAGCCTACCACTCTGTACTAAAGGTTTTATATTATGGACTTCCGGAGATGGGCTACGTATTACTACTTGTGGTGCTAGCCATAAAGTTCTTATTTACGAGCATCATCTTTTCAAGTCTAAGTAATAATGGCTTTCTCCAGGCTTCAGAAAGTTGTTGGTATTATACAATTGAATCAGGTCACCTGAGAGAGCTTGGGGGGTAGGGGGTGGGATGCTCTCCTCGTTTGTCATATCTAGGGACTGGATATAATCAGGGATTCACAAAGTGGGGGTCTAAGGACTACCCATACGAGAACTCCTGCTGCCCTTGCTAAAAAGGCAGGTATCTGAATCAGAAACTCTTAGGTTTGGGGTCAAGAAAGGAAGCACCCCAGTAATTCTTCTACAAGCTAAGGGACAAGAAGCGCTGGCAGATGTCTCAAAGGTCCCTTCCACCCTAAAATTCTAAGAGTCTGTGAGTTTTCTTTGAAGAGTCAAGTTGCAGCAGCAAGAGCTACAAGACAGTGACTTTGAGCCTCAATGGGTTAACCTAAATAAGAAACAGTGTTAGATTTTGATGCATACATAAAAGCAGAAAACAAAAAGGTCATCATCAGGTGTGTGAAATGTGTGTCATCTATTTGGGCTTTTCTCCTGGGAAATGTAGAGGAATGGCCCACCCTAATTGCTACACAGGAGGTGAGTTCCAAGGGTTTTTTTTAACTCCACTCCCATACCTAACCTTTTCCTCCTCACCTTCGGACTCCTCTCTGAGGTTGAGGCAGTTCTCCAGGCATTTACAATCCTGAGTCACCAAACTCTCTTGTAATCGGTCCGAACATCCTCCATTAGGAAATAAACCATCTACAGGCAGTCCTCTACTTTCATTTGTGGTGAGTGGCAGGTGATAGAAGCATCAATACAGGAAAGGTGAACAGCAGACTTACACTTTTAAAGGGGAGGTTCAAATTTAGAAAGCGAACACAAACGAAAGAATCCAACTCTAATTTCACTTCTCCCCTCGGACACAATATTTGCCCACTATGATGAAATATTTCTGCATTCCTTGTATGTTGGTTTATTTCATTCCTTCTCTTCCTAACTGCTCAAAGGCTCAATGAGAGCCTAAAGTTTGAGATTTTAAAAATCACATCCGGAGTGTTCTATTGTTGATACAGGTTTATTAGGTGTAGGGGAACTAAACCTCTACTGGTAGCATCTCATCAAAGTTTTATAAAACCACAAGAGCAATAGGCAGTAGAATCTTAAGGTAATTACACAGAGCTGGATACATTATGCTGCTGAGCCAGGACCGTCGGCTGGAAGGCAGCGCCACCGTGTGATCAATCTAAACGCTCTCAGTTTCATGTAAGGACAAAAGCTGAGATCCTCTTGGAGTCGGGCATCCTATAGCAAAGCCCCACCTCCTGGAATAATAAAGTTATTTTAGAAGGCCACATGTGACACTGCTTCAGGAGAGAATGAGAGCTGCAAGGGCATTTGATTATGTGCGTGTCTATCAATGGCCAGATTGGATCAGATATTTAGTGCACGACTGGGGCGACTTGCTTTGGGGTTAGAGGGTGTTCCCTGTTTAAGGAAACTTGGACTGGGATTTAGCCCTCAGACTTCAGTGCTCAGCTGTATCACACTGGCTAGTCCCCTGTCCTTTCACAAAAGGCAATCTCTGTTGGTAGATTATACATTATGTCAAGTGGACCCGACAAGACTCAAAAGTTTCTTTCAACTATAAAGACTTGTGACCGTATGTAGGATGTAGATGTCAGCTAAATTCAAGAGAGTGGAGAGGATCAGAGTCAAGTCAAACTCAAAGTGTACCAGAACTGTGTTTTCCTTTCCATATTTTTCTCCGTCAACTACATCCTGAATTTAATAGGTACATGATATTAAATGGACATGTTCTCTGTAAACTATACCCTCACTTTAGAAATGTGGAAAAGGTGGAGGAGGGAGGAGGAAATATCAAAATGAAGTCAGCACTCAGAAAGCACTTACAAAAGAAAACCAAAATACAGACAAGTTACTTTCAACAGGTATGATCCGTCCTCAACTGAACAGGAGGGACTGTGGATGACTCTACACAGAGTCCAGGCTACACCTGCAAAGACCTGGCGGAAAGACACCCGGCTCCTGCTGGGACTGCCCATTCTCCCTGGCCGCGGCCAAGGCGGGGACACTACCCTAACACAAAAGTCACATGCCCCATAAGACAGTCCCTTGTCCCTCAAAAGAGTATTAGCTTCTTTAATCCAAAAAGGTAATGAGAGGTTTTTAAACTGATTAAATCAGCTTAGTTCATACACTGTCCCTTATGAACTAAATATTCAATTAAAACAATTTCCAAAGCAAAATCTGACAAAATCCTCTCTCAGAGTAATTTAGATGATAGGTTCTTAACTTAGGCAAATTAAATCCTTCTCACGGTCGGTATTTCCCAGAGTCAGAAAGAGTTGCACAAGTCTCTGGGACAGAAAAATCCACTTTGTGTCTTAAGCCATGTTTTGCGATCATAAACAATAGAAACTAGAAAACATTAACGGGAGCCTAACATTCCTGTTCCTTTTACTTTATTTTTTTTTCTTCAAAAGCTACATACATGCAAAACTTGAACATGTCATCACAATGCCTTAAATAAAGTTCAAAAATAAAAATACTTCATAATCCATTTACTTAAGGAAATATATATGACAATTATAAAGAAGATAAGTCAATTATATCATTTCTTCTAATCTATCAGAAAAAATACTTATATTATAAAAGAGAATTTAAACTCATGCCCAGAAAATTTTTTTCAATTCTTGATCAATAATTTAAAAACAAGTTGGATGTTAGTACATAATGTTTAAAAAGAACAAGTTCCAGGCTTTTGAAAATGGGTCTGATATCCTTATACCTCATTCTGAAATCACTGCAGAAACTCAAGTTTAGAAACAAAGCATTTAAAAAAAGCCATGATCATTTTTTTTTATTATGGTTGATGTGGTTAGTAATGCAAGTGAAGGGTACAATGATTGTAAAGAGATGTTGTTTGAAGTCCTTTAAAGTGTTTAAATGGAGAATTATATTTACAAACTCAGGTTGGGGGTTGGAAGAAGCCTCGCCTCTCTCTGCTGGTCAATAATGCAAGAGCAATTAAAAATCCTGGGTGAAAGGAAATTTTCACTGCCCTCTGTGAGATGGATAGGCATGCTCTAGCTCCCCTGACTCTGGAAAAGAAGCTGGCAGGAGGCAGCTTTTCTAAATGGCCCTGCCTTTTTCAGGTAGATGTAGTAGGAGGCCTGGCAGAGTGCAGGGAGGGAAATGGGAACATTCTGAGTGTTCCAGAGGGTGGTCATTTCCTTCTATTAAAACTGGTATTTATTTGGTAACATAATACGATGTATCTCAACAATTCCAAAAATTAATGTGAACAAAATACATTCAGAGTTCAACTTTGTGAATGTTCACATTCATCTTGGAAATGAGATTTAACTTCTGCTCCTAATGAAAAAGGCAGGGGAAAGTTGCCCAGGCTAGAGGATGATTGATTATTGGAAACGACACATAACATGAGCAGGGAAATAGGATCATTTAACAAAATGTGTCTGAATTGATTTGGAGAGCCCTAAACGGGTATACATATCCAAAATTCAGAAGAATTTAGTTCAAACAATTAAAATATCACCTTCTCTTTAAATCAGAAATTACAAGGTTTCCTACTGAGACGAATCCTTTGCTACCACTCTAAGCCTTCTTTTGAAAAGGCCAAACTGAAATTCTGGTTGGAAAATACTTCCACAGAAGGTCCAAAGATTTACAGTTTGATATATATCCTGATACTCAACTGTGATTATGGTTTTCATGTTTGGCAACCCAACTATTATTTTCCTTTCATTTCTAACAAAAAATTATTAAAAAGGAAAAATAAAAGATGTGGGTGCTGTCAGTGCAAAATCAGATTAAGTAAGGTTTTTCTTTTCCCTGGGATAGAAAAAAAAACAATGCCCAGTGCAGAGTATGTAGGAATGTGTCACAACAAATAATCAAAAGACAGGTTTCACCAAGCTAGTGTTCCTCAGAGGACAGTGTGGTTTTCAAAAGCAGTATTGTCACGATTATGCATATTCTCATTAACTAGGTACAGCACAGCTACTTAACGGGAAACCGATTTCTTGTGCCTCAATGAAAGGGGAGTATAGAAAACAATAATTAGACTGAATGAGGAATTTAAAAGAGAAAAAAAAAAACTGGAGAGAAAAGAACAGAGAATTCATAAAGCCAAAAATAAAAAGAAAGAAAAGCAAGTAATGTGACAGTAAAACCCCACACAATCCCCCCCCCTCCCCACCTGCCACTTTGAGTCCTAATTGCTCAATCTGCAGGGGCAGAAACCCACTCTAAATGAACCAGCATCGGGCTCCGGCAGGTCTCCTCTTCACTCTCCCTCCTGTTAAGACCGTTTCCAAAACCAACCAGCAAAGGACAAAGAATTCTTTACAGAGTGCAATTAGTGTTTTCCACGTCCCCTTCAAAAGCATGATGCTCTTCATGGGCTAAAGGACAGAAAAAAAACAAAAAAGAAAAAAAGGAAAGAAAACTTTAAGCAAAGGATGGGGCAACCCTCCTCTAAGGCATCTCATTCAGTTTCCCCAAATGTTGGCAAGAACTCAAACACCTTTGTGTGCCAGTAACTGTTAGCTAAGGCGGGCATTTCCTGAGAAACGTAATAATGAGAATTAAAACAGGGAATAAACAAGCAATGGGCATGCTGCCTGTTTCTTCTTGCTGGGCCGGGGAGGATGAGTAATCCTGACAAGCTGAGGAGGAGGATATGCCGGGCTGTGAGCAAATGCTGCAGGGAAAATGGGGCCCCCGCAGGATGCTGGGCTGGGGGTGTGGGGTGCCTCACAGAACCCAGACAGGGCCATTCACAAACCTATCTTGAAAAACCAAACCAAACAAAAAGTAAAACAAAACAGAGAACACCACAAGGGGGTAGCAATTCTCATAGGTCCTCCCCTACCTCTAAACACTCTCTGTGGGGGAATGAAGTTTGATTAAACGGATGAGTCTTTTCTTTTTCCCAGTCATGGTTTTTGTTTTTTGCTTTTTCCTTTTTTTTCCCCAGCCCTACGGGTCTGGCTTGCAAAATGACTAATTACAAATAGGAACTCTAGAATAAAAAATGATGCGACCAAAAATATTTTCCAAAGACTTACATTTTTATAAACTGGAAGTGGGAACTAGGAGGCCTGTGAAATATAGAATATGTCCTCCAAGGCAAAAGGCCAAGTTTGAAATTCTGTTTTCCAGACCTGGTTCAACCATTATCATGAAGCGAGGGTGGATCCTCTTCTCTCAAGAGGAAAAGTTACTATGACAGGTCGAACACAGCCAAGGGCTACTCAGGATTCCCCATGTTTTGTCCCTCCAACTCCTCCCTGCTAGGAAGGGAGTCCTGGGAAGGCAGACATGGGCTGGCCCATTTTACCTCTCCTAAGTCTGTATTTTTCAGATAAACTAGATTCTTCAGACTAGTGTGGGGTCGGGTTTGGCAGGGAATAGGATCATTTTCCCTTCAGGATTATCCTGGTTGTTCACCTAAAGCTGGTCTTCACTTGGATGAAATACTGGGAGAGGCACCTTTTATAGCTCTGAGGGCTACCTCAGGTTGACCCAATTCCTATGAGCATCCAGGAATCTAAACCAATGTAACTGAACATTGCTCTTATGCAGAACTTTAGAAATATTTCACTTTGTATGTTTTTTTATAATTCTTTTTAAGAAAGACTTTAAGGATAGACATTAAAGAAAACATGGCCTGCTCTGCCATAAAATATATCGTTATTGCTGGATGAAGGTGGGAAGCCACAGGTCTCTCAGTGACGCTGGGAACCAAATGATTAAGTCAGGAGTAAGGGACTGTCTGCAGATTTTTATTACTCCTAAGTGTGAGGGACAGCTTGGGGCAGTCACCGTTGAGAAAGTTCAATTCCGATGGGTTATGGAGACAGAACAGAACATTCAGAATGGGGGGGGCGGTGTGCATTCTGAGAAACAGAGAAAATTCTGCAAGCTTTAGGTAAGCTTTGGCTGAAAGGGAATATAGAAAAGCTCAAAGCCAGGAATCAGCAAACTTCTTTCTGGAAGAGGGCAGAGAATACACATCTTAGGCTCTGTGGGCCACAGGGTCTCTGTCTCAACTATTAACTCTGCCCTTGTAACATGAAAACAGCCACAGATGATATGTACGCAAATGGGCATTGCTAGGCGCCAATATGCTTTGTATATACATATATACATATGTATATGAAATGTGGATTTCATAGAACGTTCATATGTTACAAAATGTAGTTCTTCTTTTGATTTTTTTTCCAACCAGTGAAAAATGTGAAAGCCATTCTCAGCTGCAGCCCATACAAAAACAGGTGGGAAGGTGGCAGATTTGGTTTGACAGTGCAGTTTGCCAACCTTGGCTCTAAACAATTCTCACATCACAAGACATTTGTCATTCAGCTGCTCTGAAGAACCTAACAGAATTTGGGGGGTGGCGGGGGAGGAGGTCTCTCTCATTTCAGTTTCTTAGTCAAATGACCGATCTGTAGCCAATGCACAGAGAACTTTTATCGACAGCCTGACTCTCAGCCACCCGGCTGCAGGCCTGGCCCAAATTCATTAGGTTTCTTTGTTCATAGAAAATCTACACTTCAAGTGACTCCTAAATACTAACACCAGGATCCTACTTTAACATGGAGTTGGCTGTTTGTGATCTGGCTCACCGGATCATTGTTCTTCACCCAGCTATGAAAAACATTTCTGCCCAAACTTCCTTTTTCCAAATCAATTCTGCAGCGGATGGTGTATAACTCTACTGAGTAAAGGACTGCCTGCTTCATATAAATAAAGAGAACTGCTTGTTTTTTCCAATCCCACTTTGAATAATTTTTGAATTTTTGAATGATAATTTATACTATTAAAATATGCATTTCTGCTAAGACCCACAGCCTAAGTCACAATTTTCACAATGGTGTCTATACTTAGCGAGTCAGTTCAGGGAATGGCATGTTCCCCTCTCTGTTTGGCCTTTTTCTCCCCCTGCTCCCCAGTCATTGCAGCATCAAAGTGATGACTCACCCTGGCACTGTCTTACCTGGCTATTGCCACTGTCTTAAAATCTTGCCTAACCACTGATGGCCTAATTACCCCTGTGGCCTAAACACTTCTATCACATTGAGTCTCCTGCTACCTGACAGCAGGTTAGCTAGAAATTTAATCATAGAATTTTGAAGCAGAAGGGACCTTGGAGATCATTTAAGACCAACGTCCTCAATATTAAGAAGGGAAAGTGCAAGGATGAGAGAATGTGACTTGCTTGAGGTCACGGTGTTGAAATGGGATGAAAATCCAGAGTGCCTGACTTCACAATTCCAAATCACTTTCCTTCTCTTTGAAGTGATAAGAGGAGCTGGGTCTAAGGCTCGCATTTGCTCCATTCATAAACGGCAGTGAAACACTTCCTTTCGGAGAGTTTCTGCTGGAGTTAAGTCTCAGGGAGTAGGAAAAAAAAAAAAAGACCCTTGGTGACCTTTCACTAATGTCTGGGTTGAAAATACAATGAATGTCCCCTGAGGAATCCAACGTCCCCCAAGGAATCCTGGTGTGCTGTAGTCCATGGGGTCGCAAAGAGTCAGACATGACTGAGCGACTAAACTGAACTGAAGAAATCCAAATTGCATCTACAAACATGTGATTTCCATGCTGCACAATCAGTTAAGCGACTTGTGTAGTGCCGTCTTCTATCTCTTCTATATACACTTCCTTTTAAAATTCAGAAGCTAAACACCTTCTGGATATACGCAGCAGCAGATCTGTCCCATAGCTTACAGCCTGAATCACTGGGCTTGCCATTATATGATTCCTAAGAGGGAGGCCTTAGATTCATCCCATACACTGACAAAACAAATTCTGATTTTTCTCTTCTTCTTTTTGATAAGGGGTCGGGAAAAGTAAAACGGCCATGGAGTGTATTTCATTCATTCTAAGATGCACTTCCCCCCCACCTCCCCATTGCACATTTGAAGACCCTGGAATTAAAACCATGTCACAGTTAAATTAGGAGACTTTTATTTTTCTTTCTTAGTAATACTAAAAGAGTACGTATCATCAAAGGCATCTTAGATTCAATGAAACACCATGGTTGAAAAAAATTGGGTTACTGACTCTTGAAATAGTTTGGGAAAACAGGAAATTCATCATATGTGTGCAGGGCTGTCAATCCTTTCCTCTAACTCACTGTTAAAACTGTAACCTGCAGTTTGATCTACTAAACATTGGTTTAATAGCACTAAGCTGTTCTCATTATGAAAAAGATGACTTTTTCAAAAGAGCACACAAAAGCAATGAACATGAATCATGATGGAAACAATGGGTCCACACACCTATTCATACTGTTAACATTCCACCAGCGCGCGTGCATTCTCTCCTGTGTCACAGTCATCTGTAATGAGGCCGCATTAGCACTTCAGTAGAACGTTCAATCATGCCTGTGCTCAGAATGAGTTCCTCCACAAATACAGATGTTACACATTATAAATCCCTGTTTATGAAGGGATGTTGAAAATCTACCTGCCAGCTCATATAATAACTTTTTTTGTTATTGTTGCTTCAAATAGAAGGCAATTTCTTCTAAGAATGACAAGTCTGAGATTAGGTTTAAATTTTTGAAATAACAAAAACAATAATGTATCTCTTTTTTTATGATACATGTGTTTAGATGACAAAATCTCATTTTAATTTCTAAGGCTAAACTGTTTTTTTAGACCCATAAATGTATTTTATTGAATTATTTAGTGGATCATAAAATTTCAAGTGACTCTCCCTTCACCTCTTTGGCAACACAGTTTCTGTCTTTAAAAGTATGAAAGAATAAGCTAGAAAGTAGTAACTGGAAATGAAGCACTTACGTTTATAAAATACTGCTTTAAAAGATATGTGGGGCAGGAGTTCATAGATCTTTTCTAAAACGGTGGCTTCACCAACTAATGCGGCATTTACATTCCAGACTTGGACGACATCTTCTCGGTCCCGGACGCTGACACTAACTCCTATTACTTCATCATCTGAAGGGAAGGCAGGGGAAAAATAGAAATAAGTGATCATTTCAAGTCTTCCAGAGTTGGCTTTTTAACCCTAATCATTTTATTTGTAGGTTATGAAGATGATCAAAAGAAAGTGGCATGAGAGAACTCGTGATAAATACTAAGGGAAAATCATTGGACAAAAGCAAGTTAGTGAGCTAAAGCTGTAGCGGTCCCATCACATTCATCCAGGGACTTAGATAAACAGAGTGTCCTAGCCAAACAAATTTTCCAGATAAGTAATTTGCCCTTTTTAACATGTTACCGAAGCCTTGGACTATTTGGAACTCTGTTTTGATGAGACTTTTTCTAAAACAAGTTGCATAATGTTCGGCTCTCTGAAAGCCAAGTGAACTCACATGAACTGTTCCTCGATGCTTGGCTGTCCTTGTTAAGAACAGCAAGTATTTCTCCTGACCTCCTGCCAACCATTCAGAGATCTTGGGGTGGCTAGCACTCTGGGCCCCAACACCAACTGGACCCAGACTGCGTGTTCTGGTTGCTCATTCTGCTTTCTGTGGTTTGCTTGTCTGCTCTTGTCCTATTAATCCTCCTAGCTCTCTCCTGCTTCTCCCTAGCCATACCCTTCTGGTCTGGGCATTTTAACTGTGGGCTAGAGAATCAATGACCATCTGTTAGCACTGTGTATAAAGTAAGAGCAAATATCGCCTAAGTGTAGCTCTGTTATTACAGCACTTCAGTGAATGGGCAGGAAAGTATTTATCTACTTTGATTAATGTAGGTCTTTTTTTTTTTTTAAGACTGAATTCCAGATTTGGGGCTGTTTTGTAGGTATTTGAGAATTGGTGGCTCGATAAGTAAGGTTATGTACTGTCCTAAGGAGCCACTCTGTATATAGTAATTTGTAGCAAAATGACAGGAGTAAAGACTGTTGACTCCAGATTTACGTGTTGGCTGCACATTACTGAAATAGGGTCACCCCTTTGACCCTGCACACTCAGCATCAACGAGTTAGATGTGAATGATGAGCATTATCAAAGTTAGGAAACTGTGCTGCAGTTAATACGTTTTGCCTAATTGTCTTTGTTTATGGTAAATCTGTACGTCTCAATATTTACATTGTCAGTTTTTCTGTGTGTCTTCTGAGGATTAAAAGGTTCCAGCACTTAGATACACTATTAATGAGGGCCTGTCCAATTCCTAGAGGGGTTCATCTTCAGCAAAATAATTGTTTTCTTTTCTCCGTCCTTCACTTCTTGCCTTCATTCCCTCTTTCCCTTTCCTTTTAAAATAAATTTCACTCTTGGCTAAATATGTGTGATGTGATACTAAATAATTCTCTGTATAGATATGTGTGAAAGCAGGCAAAATCAGTGGGAGGTGTCAGAAGTCAGGCTGGTGGCCACCTTTCGGGGAGGCAGGGTGTGGAGAGATTCTGAAGGGCCATGGACGTTCTGTTCCTTGACGTGGATGCCAGGTATGGGGATTTGTTTACTTTGGGAATGTTTATCAAACTACACGCAGTATAGTCTGTGTCCTTCTCTGTATACATGTCACAATCAACAAAAATTCCCCCCCAAAGTAAACAGTACCTGATTGTGGCCATCCATGGAAACTTATTAGCCCATCAAGAAATGTGTCTTATGTACAGGTTTCTTATTTTTCCTTTTATCTTCAAAGTATATTTGCTAGAGCTCAATGTTAAATTTTATGTGAACTTAAAATCAGCAAGCAAAGAGGAAAGCTTCCATATTGACCACTGTCAAGAATCGTCATGAAGCTCAGCCAGGAGAAGATTAGCATTTTCTTATCTTTTGATTTTGCCCATTTCTACACCACTGGTCCACCAAAGGGTGCTGGAATGGATTGGTGCTGGAAAGGCTGAACTGTCAGTGTTTCAGTGTGGCCTGGTTTTTGGTACCTTGGTGTAGCCTCCTAGCACAGCACTTTCAGAAGGGCATGACAAGACGGCTGCAGCCTGTATGCAAAAGAAGACCCGTCGGCCAGTAGGGAATATTCACAAGTAGCATCAGGCAGCGAGGCCCTGACGATTCTAGGATACTGGCAGCGCAAGACGTCAGAGCTAGGAGGAGCCACTGTATACAGACGAGGAAAGTGAGGCCCAGAGACACGAGCCGCCCTGCTGCAGTGGTGGAGTTGGGTTAATGAGGAGCCAGCGGTTAAGAGCTAACAGCGCTCTCGTTCCAATGTCAACCACAGAACAATACACCTCCTTTGCTCAATCCTGGCTATTTATTACTTAGACTATTTTCCCTGGTTCTGGAAATGGGAATAATTCATACAGAAAACTCCCAGGGATGTATGTGTTTATAATTACAACAAAGACACAGTTTTTTGGCGACATATTGTAAAGTTGCTAACTACCCCCTCTTAAAACAGAAGGGACCTGTACTTTTAAGACAGGTTCCTCTTAACCCAGGTTCTGTCTTCAGTGAATAAAAAGAAGTGTAACAATTAAGGACAATGAAAGTAAAATGAAGAAACAGTCAGTGAGGTAAACCTGGAACCTGCGTGGAACTGGCTAAAGCCTAGGAGGGTTCCCAAAGGCAGCACCATTTAAAAGTCTGAGGGCAAATCAATCAATATCAATTAGCTTAAAAAGAAATTGTAACTGAAAGCTTAACAGGTAAAATGTTATTCTAAATGTTACCTCTCAGAAGCATTCAAAAAGAACTACCCAAGAAGAAAACAAATTTGTAAACTAGCAATTCAATTTCCCTCTTTGAGGGGTTTCACAACAAAAAACAAAGCGAAATAAAAAGGGGGAAAGGAATTGAGAGGTACAGACTCTTAGGTAAAAAGCAGGCTGCAGGGCTGTTGTGCAGCTTGGGGAAGAGAGTCAGTATTTTGTAATGACTACAGAGGGAGTATATGACCTTGGGAAACTGCCTCTGTGACCACGTTGGGCACATGTTACCTTACACATTTTGTACCTCAACTATACTTCGATTTAAAAATGTAGAATAGAAATGTATTCACAGAGCTCTCAGAAACTCATTCAGTATTTGAAAATGATCTGTACAGTCCTGAAGACTTTCCATCTTAGCCTCAGGTGTGGGATCACAGGCACTAACGGTGATTCAGCCCCACCTCCCCTTTGTGGCTCATTCTGAGGAGAGGGATGAAGAGAAGGACAGACAGCAAGGGCGAGGGATTGAGAGGGACAGAAAGGATTGTGCCAACTTAACTACAAACTTCAGGAGACAACAAACGTACCTGCCTCTTCTAGAAGGGTTGGAGTGGATCAAGGAAACCTACCACCAACTGTGTTAGGAGTCAGTGTCAAATTTCATTTTCTCCTGGGACAAATACAGTGCTCTATGCCAGTCATACTTTAATTTAAGAAATATGTTTTTTCCTTTTTTCCTGCCTATTTATCTTAGACAGATGGTCATGGATACTATGAAGACAAGCTATATGTGCAAACATACATACATACATAAGCATGCACACACATGTATATGCACATAACACACAAACATGTGAATACACATATGTGCCTACCCACGTAACATTGAGACGCCATGATCACATGGAAAAAAGCCAAGTTTACGCCACAGTGACAAATTAAATGACCCTGAGTACGCAAAAGCCAAACACATGGAAACAAACGTCAGCAGGGAATAGGCACAATCCAAGCGCACGCAAGTGGGGATGACCAGACCTGAGAGCATCGTTACCTGCGGCGGCACAGTCTGTGAACTGCTCCCCGATAGTCGCCAACAGCAACTCTTTCCAAACTGTGGACTTGTGTGGGGAGAGAACAAAAAAACACGCCAGAACCAAAGAAGAGAAACACACACGTGTTTAAACAATTATCTTCAGGAGCTACACAGGTCACTTTTTCTTTCTGCTCTCACGCCCTATCCATGCCTGCATTGCAGGCCCACAGATGTGGCTGAACCATGGGTGTGAACACTCACGTGGTGGCACAGATCATACTGTTTTACACATCACTTTGCACAGAAAGATACAAGGGATCCCAAGTCACAAACTCTGTGTCCACGAAACTGTATGTTTAAGGTGCCAAAGCTAATCTTGAGTGCCACCTGGGATGAATTTGAGAAGAATGTGGGGAAAAAAATGCATTCAAATGACCTAGGATTTTCTAATCTCTTTATCTCTCACTGATTCAAAATGTATCAGCTGGTTGTAAGTGAATGTTATTAGTAAAATCCTCCTCAAAAACCCTTTTCTGTTTTTCTTGAAGTTTATAAGGCATTTCCAAGGTTACACAAGTGAAGAACACTTAAGGATGATTGAGGGCCAGAGACGTGGAGATTTCTACTGACTTGAAGGCATTCTGTTTCTGCTAAATAACTGTGTGTAGTGTGTGTGTGTGTGTGTGTGTGTGTGTGTGTGTAGACGTGCATTCCCCTCAAAGAATTAGTGCAGGTGGTAAAGAGTCTGCCTGCAATGTGGAAGACCCAGATTTGATTTCTGGGTCAGGAGGATCCCCTGGCGAAGGGAATGGCAACTCACTCTAGTATTCTTGCCTGGAGAATTCCATGGATTGAGAGAGGAGCCTTGACGGGCTACAGTCTGCCGGGTTGCAAAGAGTCGGACACAACTGAGAAACTAACACTTTCACTTTTCAGTTTCACTTCTGGTCCACTCCTTCCCAATGAGAAAAACTGAGCCTCTCCTACTCAAGATCTACGAACACCATCCATCAACAGCCAGTGTTCACACACAGCTAACTGGAGGCCTCCAAGTTCTTCTAGTTTCCCCTCAAAAAAGCTCTTCATCCTGTATCTCTTCCTTGTCATGGTGCATGTGTTCTGAACCCTGTCGGAACTGGGTTTGAACCATGACAGCTGGCTGAGTACCTATGCCCCAGGCCGGCTATCAGCCTCTTTGAGCATCAGTTTCCCTTTGGTGAACAGGCAGTAATAATAGGACCGACCTCCTAGGGTTGCTGTGACCATGAAATTAGTCAACATATGTATTTGACAGGCTCAGTACTGTGACTGCAACAACAGGGCTGGAGATTTAAGATCTGTTCCATAAATAGCTGCGCATGTGCTCTGGACCAGCTGCCCAGTATATATTAACTATAATAAGTGTGTGTTATCATCATGTTCTAATGAGCTGAAAGCAGCCTCACTGAATTTTTAACCAAGACCACAGCAGTGAACAGTAATAACTTTTCCCTCTCAAAGAGGGTTTTCTTTTCTCTTTCCTAGACCCTGGTCTACTTGTCTCCCATCTAGAAGCCCTCCCTTTCCGTTTCCTCTCTGTCCTGTCTGCAGTCTCTTATGCTATCAGGGGCAAAGGTGAGTGTGTTGAGAGGAAGTTATGGGAAGGAAATGTTCCCTGTCCCACAGTGACTGCAGACAAGGCCAGCCCACCAGACTCCCACTGGTCAGCAAAGAAGAGAGGGCTGAGTGGCATGGGATGAGGACATTTCTACAGTCGGGAAGGCATTATTATTCTGACTGAATGTGTTTGAGTGAGCTGACGAGGAGGGAGAACAAACATCTTTCAGCTACTTTTCACACATCATGATCATTTCCACTGGAGCTCAATATCTACTGTGAGTGAGTAAAAACAGAACGTGACAAGGAAAACCTGTTTTCATGGAAATTCAAAATGACAGCATGCAGGATTTAGTTCCCTGATCAAGATCGAACCCAAGCCCCTCTGCATTGGTAGCAAAGAGTCTTAGCCACTGGACCACCAGGGAAGTCCCTCCCCTGACATTTTTTAAATCCTATATATCAAATAATAGGTAAATCTTGTATCTAGGCACCTTAATGATAGTTTGCATTTTTAAGAAACAAACTGGGTCATATCTTTCTGTTCAGTTCAGTCACTCAGTTGTGTCCAACTCTTTGTGACCCAACAAAGAGGGGTGGACTGCAGCACACCAGGGTTCCCTGTCCATCACCAACTCCTGGAGCTGGCTCAAACTCATAGAGTCGGTGATGCCGTCCAACCATCTCATCCTCTGTTGTCCCCATCAGTCCTCCTGCCTTCAATCTTTCCGAGCATCAGGGTCTTTTCTAATGAGTCAGTTCTTCCCATCCGGTGGCCAAAGTACTGAAGTTTCAGCTTCAGCATGCCTGGTCAAGCCTATAGGTCCCTAGAGATGTTTCAATTCTTTGCACTTACCCATATGAAAGAAACCATGAAAAGGTGAGACTGTCAGTCCTCACACCCATTTTCAAAGAAGCTTTTGGTTTCCCAAGGCTTCAGAGCAGATTTGAATGTTTTTTTCAGTGAGAATAATGAGGTAGAGCCCACTCTTAGGACACCCAGGCTTCTGAGGCATGACCACTGCCGATTAGTGCCCCAGCAGGACATGCCACCACCCAGGTTCGCATCAGCCCCAGAGAGAGACTCAGCACAGCCTTGCATCAAACCCTAAAGAACGCTGAGATGCAACCCCTCCCATGCGTCCAGACCCTCCAAGCCGGGATCACTCTCAGGAGTATTGGCCGTTACAGAGGGGAAGGGATGAGCCTTTGCTGGGAAGGGACAAGTCTTTGCTGGGAAGGGTCGAGCCTTTGCTGGGAAGGGTCATGCTTTTCACTATGTAAACCTACTTCCACATGTTGGCTATGGCTGGGGAGGACGACACAACCATAATTAGCTTTTTGGTAAAGTTTACAGGTATGGAGTTGTTCAGACTCTATGATACAGTCAACTATTACTCCATTTCTACAGAGACTCACTGTATTTTCAAGGTGACAGTGTTTAAGATAGAAAACCACCAAGATGGGAGTTTGGGATGGACATATACGCACTGCTATATTTCAAATGGATAACCAACAAGGACCTACTGTATAGCACGTGGAACTCTGCTCAGTGTTACACGGCATCCTGGAAGGGACGGGAGTCTGGGGAAGAATGCACACGTGTATATGTATGGCTGAGTCCCTTCACTGTTCACCTGAAACCATCACACACTGTTAATCAGCTATGCTGCTGCTGCTAAATTCCTTCAAGTCATGCCTGACTCTTTGCAACCCCGTGGACTGTAGCCTGCCAGGCTCCTCTGTCCATGGCATTCCCCAGGCAAGAATACTGGAGTGGGTTGCCATGCCCTTCTCCAGGGGATCTTCCCGACCCAGGGATTGAACCTGGGTCTCTTATGTCTCCTGCATTGGCAGGCGAGTTCTTTATCAGTTAGCACCACCTGGGAAGCCCATTAATCAGCTATACCCCAATGGAAACTAAAAAAAAAAAAAAAAAAAGAAACAAACAAAACCACCAAGTTCAGAATGGAATTTCTCACTCCCAGTCCTGTTCTGAGTCTACCAGGTGGACTGTCTGAAACACACAATAGGTTCATCACACGCAATCAACAACAACCACACATTCAGCTCATGGAAAAGGATCAGAACGAACCTACCGTGCTGTCCTTGGGGACTTTCATCTTCCACACGCCACCCTTAGCATTACTCTCCTCTTCCCTGGATCAAAAACCAACATTCAAAGTTATACTCCTGGATGACGTGGTCCTGCACACATCTAGTTTAACAACGGATGACACTGAAAACAAAAGACAAGGCAGCATCCTGCAATGAACTTCCCCACCCCTGTCTGTTTCACTGGAAACAGAAGCGGATCAAAGGAAAAAGGCGGCAATGGAGATGGAGAGGGGAGTGGGATTCAGTGGCCAGAAGGGCAGGGAAGATGCTCATCCTCAAGGAAGGGTGCAGAGAGCTCCCAGAGTATCTGGGAGGGACTGCAAGTGCCTAACAGGGGGGGAGGTTTCTACATCTCCACATCACGTTCTTGACATCGCCTCCTCTGACTGGCCTTTCAGCCCTGTGTCACAAGTCTAATGGGAGACTCAGCTCCCATATAAGGTATCCGCTGCTTCCCACTGTAGTACCTGCTCCCCCTTCTGGCAAGAGCACCTCAATCTCTCTTTAAATAGCTTCCTGTCCTCTACTCTAATGTCGGACACTTTCTGAAATGGCTGATTTCATACCCTCGCTTTAAAGATGGGCTCATGACCCAGGTCTGCCCATGAGAATGCTGTCTCCTCCTAGTCTTTGGGGTTGGCCAGGGATGGAAAGATGACCCACGTGGGGCCAGAGAGAGCCTGCCCTGGCATTTTATTGGGGCTGGTGAATGCTGACACTGACGAACTTGCAGGGTAAAAGACTGGAGCCTAGGAAAGCCATTTTGTCACCTAAACGGGAGAACCTGCCTGAAAATGAAACCAAGGCAGAGGAAGGCAAAGCGAATCCACTACAGAGGGTCAGAGTCCCAATAACCACCGAGCACCCAGATCTACCTGAAACTAGCCCCACTAGAAGACTGTCTGGTTACAGAGGCCAAAAGATTCCGTTTCTGGCTCACTTTAGGTTTCTGTCATTTACTACCAAAGAGTTAAGATACATTTCCCTTCTATTAATGAGTAAATGACTTAGAAGACTCAAGGAACATGATGATACAAAGATTCACTATTAACTGGGATTCCAGCTGAGGCAAAGTGGCTTCCTCTTCCCCACCCTTAACACCACCCCAGCCATTAAAGAAGAAAGACAGCTTCCCCTTGACTGTGGTCCGTACTCAGTATCATACACTTTCTAGGTGGTCTGTGTGAGGTATGTCTGAGGGCATGTGATCTTTGTTCATGTATGGTTCCTGGGCACCACACCTGTTCCCTCACCTTCCCTAAACCTATAAGCTTTTCCACTGCACTGTCCAGGTCATTGCTGAGCAAGTGAAAGAAAATCCCAAGTGATGCCACGCCCCCAAACAAAGACCTGCACGGCCCTTCACTGAGCTCCTGAGGACCTACTTATGGAGAGGCGGCGGCGGGGTCCTCCACGGGCAGGTGCTGAGACACCTGCTCATCATCCTAGGGCACAAGGAGAAAGGGATGGCAGGCAGGGCCTGTTTCAAAATTAAATCATGGCAGCATCACCAGGAGAAAATTCCTGTGGCATTCCAATTTGGCATGAAGTTAAACATTTTATTAAGTTCACAATCATTTCCCTCCCACCATAACTGCGAATTATACAGAAGACACTTACCAGAGTGGTCGCCTCTCTCCTCTCATTAAATGATAACTGCATCTCAAAGGCAGGCTAGTCACAGGAGGAATATTATTGTACACACTCCAGAATATCTTTAAAAGAAAAACACTTTGTTTAATATAGCCAGTATTGACTTACTATACTGCTAGATTATAAAACTAATGTATTAAAGAAAAAAAATCAGGTTCTCATTAAGTCCTATCCATTCAAACTAGATTTTTCTCAGTATCGTTTCCAATTTTCTGCTAGGAAATGCAACATAACATTAAAGAATGTTCTTTTCTGAAGTCGGGCCAAGTTGTATGCTTCAGCAAACTATGGTTATTAAGCAACCATTCTTATGCAATGTGTCTCCACATAAAACTGGGTAAGGATCTTGCTAATGATTTTTCTGACACGTAGATGGCATATAATAAAGTCAGTAGTGCTGAATATATGTACTGAACCGTATTTCCTTGTAACACAGACTCTGTCTTCTAAGCCTAGAAAGAGTCTGTTACACTTTGGATTGGGGGAGGGGGTATACAGGAGGCAAACAGGAAACTCCCCACTTCCTGTCCTCTCCCAGCAGGAAAAACGAACAACTCAGCTGCCAAAGCAATAAGTTCCCCAAGATACAAGGTGTTATGAATTCCATGTCTGTGTGCTCCCCAAATTCAGAGAGTGAAACCCAAGACCCCACTGGGATAGTATTAGGAGGTGGGGTCTTGGGGACAAATCAGGCCATAAGGATGGAACACCCCATGCACCATGATGGTACTGGTGTCCTGATAAGGAAATGAAGAGAGTTCTCTCTACCATGCACAGACAATGCGAGTAGCTGACTCATTGGAAAAGCCCCTGATGCTGGGAGGGATGGGGGCAGGAGAAGAGGACGACAGAGCGTGAGATGGCTGGATGGCATCACCGACTTGATGGACGTGAGTTTGGGTGAATTCTGGGAGATGGTGATGGATAGGGAGGCCTGGCATGCTGCGATTCATGGGGTTGCAAAGAGTCAGACATGACTGAGCGACTGAACTGAACTGAACAGTATTCTGTTAGAGCAGCTGGAACTAACACACATGGTAGCTGGTAGTCAGAAACAGGTTATGTAAAAATAGTAGAGTAATAGTAACAAATGAGAATAATAGCAGGAACATTAACAGGGCCAGAATGTGGTCTCTGAACGTCTACATGTTTATGAACTTTATCCTACTGACAATCTCAATAGAAGGTGTAATTATTAGCCTTGTTCTATGGATAAAGAAACTGAGGCACACAGACTAACCCCTCAGCATGACTGTTTGGAATGATTGCCAGGCTTAGGACAAAGACTAGGTGTACATAGGAGAGAATTCGTCCCAGTTTGTTCAGAACAGGCCTGAGAATCACTGCCCTATGAACATATTTATGCACAGAATCACAATACAAATGAGAAACAATATTCCGTGTGCTGAGGTTAAGTCAAGGAAAACTGGGACTCCTAGCGGATCTGAGAACAGAACCAGCAAGAGAACAATTAGAAAAATGAACCCAAGGGTAGCAGAGGTGAAATGACATTTTATCTATGCCGAACGATAATCCTTCTCGTCGAACACAGATAAAACAATCTTGTCGGATTGTTTCAGCCCATGTTGTGTAAAAATTAAAGCTGGATTCACTGCAAGGCCAGCTATAATGAATGGTAAAATAAAAGTGAAGGCAAAAGAAACACACCCTACTTGACAACAGATTTAATAAGAATACCTCGTGTTCCTTATACTGCTGCTGCTGCTGCTAAGTCGCTTCAGTCGTGTCCGACTCTGTGCGACCCCAGAGACGGCAGCCCACCAGGCTCCCCCGTCCCCGGGATTCTCCAGGCAAGAACAGTGGAGTGGGTTGCCATTTCCTTCTCCAGTTCCTTATACTAAACGGTGGTAATGTAGAGAGTAGCTGAAAATAACTGTGTAAGTCATCAAACAGATGTCTGTCTTTGTGGAGACACCATATAAATGGTTGCAATCGGTGCAAATAGTAAGATTATCCCAATATTTCATTTCTGCTCTGTGGTATGGGTGTGAACAGGCAGAACTGGAATTTGAGGCCAGGCACATGGACTCTAAAACCTGTGATCTTAACCACTCAGCAATTTCCTCCTCTGCAGACACTACGACCCATTTTAGGCACATCTTTCTCCAATCCTAGAAGCCATGGAACAGGTCACGAGGTCACAGAGTGAGGGGCACCACTGAAGACCATTTCCCACCAGCAGGTTCCCTTAATTATGGCTATGTTGCTGCCTTAGCTCTAGCCTGGGACTTCCACAACGATATGGCAAGGACCTGCGCAGAATTTACGGACACATTTATGCGAGACTATAAATGCCTGCTTTCACCAAGACGACCTCAGACCTGGCAAACTTCAAGTTTCCTAAAAGGGATCCCAGGCTAGACCACCTGCCCTTGTACCCCTGCCAAAGTTCTCAGATCTTAACTTTTCACCCAGTGTTTGAGGCACCATGGAAAACACAACAAAAAGCTTCTCCCATTCCAAACTTAAGAACAACACACTAAGGATTGTGCTACGGTGTGTGACTTTAGAAGTTTCCTTGAAAACACAAATGGACAACTGATTTTGTTAGTCTTGGCAAATCTGAGAGGAGGAGCCCAAGCAGATACAGTAAAAGACTTTACTCTTGAATGTACTTATTCAAGCCCATATTTGCATGCTTGTGCAGGAACACAAAATGAGAGTGAAATACATGGTAACTTCATTAAAAACAGCCCCATTAAAGTCCACAGCACAAAGTCAGTCTTTTTCCTTACTGCAAACCTCACCCAGTGTGTGGACTACTCGTCAAGCACGTGTGATGGAGAAAGAGCTGGAGGGAAGAAGCCAGCATCACACAGTTCCTTGCGCCTCCTCCTTTCCTGCGCAAGTAAAAGCTCCATTTCCCTGGAAGCTGGAGAATTCCTGGTCATGCTCTCCATAACACACTTTTATTTTTGTTGAAACATCTATCTTTTATCATTGATAGAACCTTGCAAATAGATTTCAAAAGCCTGTAGACTTGGAATTAATTCTAACTGGCCTGCAAACAGTATATTACAATAGAACTAAGCACAATATTTATTTAAAATGATGAAGTATTTTTCTTTTCAAAAGACTTAATGATAACTGGAGGAGAGGTAGGGAAGTCCAACATCATTTATTCAGTCAACATGTGTGGACATCAGTGAGGGGCAGGGTGCTGGGATGAGTCTCAGGAGCGGTTAGAGTACTAGACAATGGTATCCACTTGATAAATCCCCAACCTACTCGTTCTGATTGAAGCAATTATTCAGGCAGAACTGGAATTTGAGGCCAGGCACATGGACTCTAAAACCTGTGATCTTAACCACTCAGCAATTTCCTCCTCTGCAGACACTACGACCCATTTTAGGCACATCTTTCTCCAATCCTAGAAGCCATGGAACAGGTCACGAGGTCACAGAGTGAGGGGCACCACTGAAGACCATTTCCCACCAGCAGGTTCCCTTAATTATGGCTATGTTGCTGCCTTAGCTCTAGCCTGGGACTTCCACAACGATATGGCAAGGACCTGCGCAGAATTTACGGACACATTTATGCGAGACTATAAATGCCTGCTTTCACCAAGACGACCTCAGACCTGGCAAACTTCAAGTTTCCTAAAAGGGATCCCAGGCTAGACCACCTGCCCTTGTACCCCTGCCAAAGTTCTCAGATCTTAACTTTTCACCCAGTGTTTGAGGCACCATGGAAAACACAACAAAAAGCTTCTCCCATTCCAAACTTAAGAACAACACACTAAGGATTGTGCTACGGTGTGTGACTTTAGAAGTTTCCTTGAAAACACAAATGGACAACTGATTTTGTTAGTCTTGGCAATCTGAGAGGAGGAGCCCAAGCAGATACAGTAAAAGACTTTACTCTTGAATGTACTTATTCAAGCCCATATTTGCATGCTTGTGCAGGAACACAAAATGAGAGTGAAATACATGGTAACTTCATTAAAAACAGCCCCATTAAAGTCCACAGCACAAAGTCAGTCTTTTTCCTTACTGCAAACCTCACCCAGTGTGTGGACTACTCGTCAAGCACGTGTGATGGAGAAAGAGCTGGAGGGAAGAAGCCAGCATCACACAGTTCCTTGCGCCTCCTCCTTTCCTGCGCAAGTAAAAGCTCCATTTCCCTGGAAGCTGGAGAATTCCTGGTCATGCTCTCCATAACACACTTTTATTTTTGTTGAAACATCTATCTTTTATCATTGATAGAACCTTGCAAATAGATTTCAAAAGCCTGTAGACTTGGAATTAATTCTAACTGGCCTGCAAACAGTATATTACAATAGAACTAAGCACAATATTTATTTAAAATGATGAAGTATTTTTCTTTTCAAAAGACTTAATGATAACTGGAGGAGAGGTAGGGAAGTCCAACATCATTTATTCAGTCAACATGTGTGGACATCAGTGAGGGGCAGGGTGCTGGGATGAGTCTCAGGAGCGGTTAGAGTACTAGACAATGGTATCCACTTGATAAATCCCCAACCTACTCGTTCTGATTGAAGCAATTATGCTCCTCCTGACAGTTTTTTGCCAAACAGATCATCAATCATTGCCAGGAAAATTGGCACATTTCCTCCTCAGTTTTTTACTGAATGTTCTGAAGAAAAAAAAAAGAGAATAAACTTGAAAATACTTAAGAAGAAAAAACGGCACATGGAGACAGACAACGTGGTGTACCAAAAAAAATTTAAAAATCTAGCAAATACACCTCCAAAGGAAAAAAGAAACCCAAATCCACAATTTCTTCTGAGGGTCACAGCATATAAATCTTTGAAAGTATCTTTAAACAAACATTTTCATTCCTTAGGTAATTCTAATTGGCTGGGGCTTGCATCCCACCACTGAATCAATGGTGTTTATGGAAAGGGCAGACAGAGCCCAGAAGAAAGAAGGCAACTATAGAGAGCTTAATGGATGTTTTTCAATCACAGCAGACACAACAGGCTGAAAGCAAAGGGCTCCTGACTTGGGAAAGCTAGGTACTTGAGAGAGAAATGGGTTTTGCTTTGAATTCCAAAGAGCTTGACTTAAAGTAAGAACCAAAGTTTGGAGGACGGTTGGGGAGTAAGGAAGATGAAGGCTAGGATCAGAGCAATTTCCCACCATGCAGGAAGTCAGTGAATGAAAAACAAAAGTCTGAATTAGGGAGCTAATGAGGTTCACACATTGAGAGAAACAGAGAAAAGTCGTGCTAAGTCAGACATGACTGAAGCGACTTAGCACGCACATATATTCTTATGAAGATCTTCAGTTTACAATAAACAGTGTTGGACATTCATTTACAGAAGAAATGTGAAGTTTCTGTTTTCTTTAAATTTAAGCAGAATGTCCGTCAATTTACAGGACCACTGGCTAGGACATAGAACAATGAGACACCTCAGGTATCACCTTTAAGGTGTTGCCATGCCCCTGGACTGCAACGGGATCAAACCAGTCAATCCTAAAGAAAACCAACCATGAATATTCATTGCAAGGACTGATGCTGACGCTGAAGTCCCAATACTTTGGCCACCTGATGCAAAGAGCTGACTCGTTGGAAAAGACCCTGATGCTGGGAAAAACTGAAGACAAAAGGAGAAGGGGGCAGCAGAGGATCAGATGGTTAGATAGCAGCATTGACTCAATGGACATGAATTTAAGCAAACTGGGAGATGGTGAAGGACAAGGAGGCCTGGCATGGTTGCTGCAGTCCATGGGGTCATAGAGTCAGACACGATGAGCAACTAACAACATCAAAGTGGGTTAGAATGCTGTACAGGAATGGGTTTTCAGGGCTGAAATTTTGGTAGCAACAGAGCCCTCTCCTGCAAACAGCTTCTGGCTAGTAGCTCTCTCCCATCAAGCTTGTTCAGAAGCCGTCTTCATTCTGTGCTGCATCCGTTTAGGACATAAAAACACAGGAGAAATGTGGAAAATTTGGAAATGTTTACACAAGAGTAAAAGGAATCAATAGGCTGTCTGGAAAACACATCTAAATGAAACATGGAATTTTCCAAGAAAGGCCGTAAAGTAGGAAATAAATTTAACTCTAAGCAGAGGGCATTATTGTTGGCTGTGATGAGAGTGTCCTTAGCAAGGGTCACCGGGCCGGCTGGAGGCACAGGCCTCATCTGTCTACTCATGGGTCAGGGAGGAGCAAAAGCAGAAGGATGGACCTCGAGGAGGAGGGACTTCCGGTCCCAGAGACACAGCATGACGGGCTCTTTCCAGCACATGTTTTGGGCCACTAACCTCCCAGACTCAGTCCCTCCAGCTGATCAACGGGATAACAATTCCTCTTCTACCTCCATCTGCATCCCTGATTTGCTGAGGGCCTCAAAGTACAACAAGACACGCTACGTCCTTACAGAAAGCAATCAATGATAACACATGATACTTACATTGCATCTAAACACGCATGAAGGAAAAACAGACCTGATTAGGGGATGTAAATTTTTTAGTACCAACAGAGTGAATAGTCAAGAATCAACCTACCATCACAGAACAAAAAGAGAGTAGGGAAAAAGCATATGCTCAAATGATTTTAAAATCAGCACCCAGGCTAGTTCTCAAATACTAAAAACTATTCACCGATATTAAGGGTGAAAGTTAAGGCTGAAATCCCCAAACCTGTGGATAAGTTAAACATGTCTTCACTAAGTAGAGGTATTTGCAGTGGTATAATCTGGGGAGTAATTGCCTGAGATCACCTAGAAGAAGAGGTGCACAGAATTTAAAACGTGATTGCGAGTCAGGAAGACACAGGCAGCCCAGTGTTCACCGTGGCACTGTATGCACAATAGCCAGGACGTGGAAACAAGCTAGATGTCCATCGATGGTGGGATGGACGAGGGAGACGCTGTACACGTGTACCGTGGAATATTACTCAGCCATAAAAAATCGAAAAGAAAAACAAGATTCTGCCATCTGCAGAGACATGAACGGGACTATCAGAGAGTGAAGTAAGTCAGAAAGAGAACAAATGTTGTATATTAACCTATTTAGGTGGAATCTAGAAAAAGTGATACAGATGAACCTATCTGCAAAGCAGAAATAGAGACACAAATGTAAAGAACAAAGGTATGGACACCAAGCGGGGAAAGGGGGCAGCGTGGGATGAACTGGGAGTCTGGGACTGACACCTATACACTGCTATGTATAAAATGGATAACTAATGATAACATACTGCACAGCACAGGGAACTCTACTCAGTGCTCTGTGGTGACCTAAATGGGAAGGAAACCCCCAAAACAGGAGGGACAAGGAACAACAGCCTGGTTCCAAATAGGAAAAGGAGTACGTCAAGGCTGTATACTGTCACCCTGCTTATTTAACTTCTATGCAGAGTACATCACGAGAAAGGCTGGACTGGAAGAAACACAAGCTGGAATCAAGATTGCCAGGAGAAATATCAATAACCTCAGATAGGCAGATGACACCACCCTTATGGCAGAAAGTGAAGAGGAACTAAAAAGCCTCTTGATGAAAGTGAAAGAGGAGAGTGAAAAAGTTGGCTTAAAGCTCAACATTCAGAAAACTAACATCGTGGCTTCCGGTCCCATCACTTCATGGGAAACAGATGGGCAAAAAGTGGAAACAGTGTCAGACTTTATTTTCTTAGGCTCCAAAATCACTGCAGATGGTGATTGCAGCCATGAAATTAAAAGGCGCTTACTCCTTGGAAGAAAAGTTATGACCAACCTAGATAGCATATTCAAAAGCAGAGACATTACTTTGCCGATTAAGGTCCATCTAGTCAAGGCTGTGGTTTTTCCAGTGGTCATGTATGGATATGAGAGTTGGACTGTGAAGAATTGATGCTTTTGAAGTGTGGTGTTGGAGAAGACTCTTGAGAGTCCCTTGGACTGCAAGGAGATCCAACCAGTCCATTCTGAAGGAGATCAACCCTGGGATTTCTTTGGAAGGAAGATGCTAAAGCTGAAACTCCAATACTGTGGCCACCTCATGCGAAGAGTTGACGCACTGGAAAAGACTCTGATGCTGGGAGGGATTGGGGGGCAGGAGGAGAAGGGGACGACCGAGGATGAGATGGCTGGATGGCATCACTGACTCAATGGACGTGAGTCTGAGTGAACTCTGGGAGTTGGTCTTGGACAGGGAGGCCTGGCGTGCTGCGATTCATGGGGTCGCAAAGAGTCAGACACGACTGAGCGACTGAACTGCACTGAACTGATAGCTCATTCACTGTGCTGTACAGCAGAAACCAACACAACATTGTAAAGCAACTATACACCAATAAAAAAAAATGATTGTGGGAAGTACAAGAAGATGTTCCAAGAGAAGTTGAGAAATAACAGCAGATGAATTTATTATTATTATCACACTTACTATGTGTTTTTAAGTCCTATGCCATTTCATTCTCACAAACTCATGATACAACTTGTATCAGATTATTCCCATCTTAGAGATAAGTAAACAGATACAGAGAAGCAAAACTTGCCCCAGCTACTAAGTGGAAGATGTGAGATACTAGCCCAGGCAATGTGACCACCCTACACCCCAGCCCACATCCTCCCTGGTCAGCTGATGAAGTTAAAGGGTAGAACTGTCAGGGTCTACTTTTATTACAAAAGTGTTGGCTTTTGTAAAAGCTGTTGACAGGTGAGGGCTTATGAAGTGCCAAGCAGTACTAAGAGCTATGCAATCTCATTTAATCCCTTATTCAACCTTAGGGAGCAGAACTGCTATTATCTATGTCAGTTTTACAGATGAGGAAATGGGGGGGACAGACACATCAGGCATAGGACAGAATCTACTGACCCCTTAGGGCACTGTTTCATTGTCACCCCACTATGCTGAAGGAGCTCTTCTCCTAATCTCTTTACTGTGAAACTTTAATACCACCAAAAGACTATGGATCTGTATACGCTGTGTATGTGTATCTGTGCTTAATATATGAAAACAGTACAATCGTTTTCTCCCTACCAAGATCAGTTTTTGCCCCCATTGAGAATGTGTGACAAACAGCTTACTGGGTCCTTATGCGAGCAGTCAGCTGTGACTCAGGTTAGTGGTTCACATATTAATTTCTCATTCACTCATTTGATCCTTCAGTATTTATGAAGCCAAAGGAATCAGACACAACACACAATACTGTGTGATTCCCTTTATATGAGGTTCAATAAAAGACAAAACCAAGGCATGGTGACAGAAATGTGAGTATTGATTGCTTCTGGAAAAGAAGGTCAGAAGGCAAGGGCATGAAGGAATTCTAAGGCAGGATGAAAATTTTTTATCTTGATCCTAGTGATAGTTCATGCTTGCGTATCTTTGCCAAAATTTATCAAACTGTACACTTCAGAAACCTGCTAAATTATATCCCAATGAAGTTTATTTGAAAGTATTTCCTAGCATGTGCTGGCCTGGGAAATTTAAATTGGTCCCTGAAGGTCCTAAGTCACTTGCTGCCAGATATCAAGGTTCAACCAATGCTCTGCTGTCTTTACGCAGGGTCAGGGAAACAAACTGATCCCTCACTGTGACTGTACCAATGTCTTCCTGGAATCCCAGGCAGAGTTCTGATGATCCAATGTCATAATACTGTGGAAAAAGTCTAAAGAGGACCTCAAAAATAAACAGATAAAACCAGCGTGATCTAAGAACTTCTCCATGAGGACGGGTTTAGAATCAAGTGCTCGGAGGTTTACACAGCGGCACTGCAGAGAAGTAACAAGGCCCATCGTGTCAGCACAGGGAGAAGGGAGGGGGGTAGCCTTCCCCAGACTCTGAGAGCATCTGTCCCTCTGGACAGTGGCCCGTGTGCTGCCTTGTGACACCGCTTGTACTTGGCACTGGATATTTACAGCAGCTCTGTTATTCCGCTTTCCACATGCTTATGTCATTTTCTCAACCAGATCAGAAACGGCCTATGGTTGCGATGGTGTTTTTACACCCCACTTAGGGTCTTCTGTGGCTGGCGAGGCACTTACAATCAGATTCCTGAGCCCTAAATTTCTGAACCAGTCAGGCGGAGAAGCATCTGAATATAGGATCTCTGTGCTACTGTGACAGGTTGCCAGAGAGACACAGTCTAAACACGAATGCATTGAAATTTCTAAGATATTAAAAGATTAAGGGGCAGAACACACAAATGATTTAAACTGGGCCTTCTAGAAAATTCAGGACATATACTCAATGCAAGTATGAAGCGGGCCTAACAGCCTTATTTTGTGTTCAACAATGTATTAAACTAGAAAAGGGAGAGAAACTTGAAAAAATTTTCCCTGGAACAAAACAGTAATGTGATCGACTAAGTAAACCAGTTTGTTTTTTTTTTTAATGGTCATCCTAAGAGTTGGATAGAGAACGAACTAAGAGATCTAAGAGCCCACATTTGCTGAGAGCCCACAGTGTGCCAGGTTTCCCGTGAAACCTGTTAAAGACATCACCTTGCTCAGTCCTCACAAACACCTATGGAGGCAGGTGCTACGGCGACACCAGTTTCACAGCAGTTAAAGGGCTGATACTCAGGACGATGGAACTCGAATGTGGAAGTAGGAAACAGGTCTGACACCTCCCACCTTCTTGCTCAACACTGTCCTGTCCTCCCAACGTGACCCGTGACCCCTTCTTATGAAAACCCTGCAAGTGGGTGCCAGGGCCTCTCAATGATGGCAAACAGAGCCCAAGGGAGGGAACAGCTGAGCTGGTGTTCGAATGGGACACAGCCTGAAACCCTCGAAACAATGCCACAGACTGCTGTTCATGAGGGTCTGGGAAACACTAACACCCTATAGGTCACCAAGAGAAGCGTAGTGTGATCAGCTGCCTCTAGGGCAGACATGGCTGAGGGAAGCTCTGCGGGAATGAACCTGAGGGCTGAGGCCACGGCAGAGTCGGGGTGGGCGCTGCTAGCTCAGCGACAGGTCTCAGGTTGGACGGGTAAGCTTCCCCAAACAGCAGGTTTCTCGGTCTTACCTGTACTGTTTGTACTGTGTAGATTTTCTTCAGATTTGATGCGCACTCAGCTGCTGGGCACCAGGGAGGGATCTAGACAAACAGAAGCCAAAGAGCAAAGAAACAAGGACAACAAGGAGTCAGTGTTCATGAAACATTCCACGTGGTAAGTCTGCAGGTCTGCACACCAGCCGGGTCTCAAACCGCAGAAGCAGACACGTCTGGGATGCGAGTTAGAATTTAAACTGTGGAACTCCTACTTTGTCAAGTCAGGTGCTCGCTTCTTCTAAAAACAAGCATATTTACCCTGTGGAAACTTAATAGGAAAAGTGGAAATGTAAGCGAGAAAGGTATTCAAAACCTTAAAATCACAGTCTAAAAAATACTAAAATAACCGGGTGATAACCAAGCCTTGCTTGTCGAGGACTTTGAATGGGAAAATGGGCCTGTTGTATAGACAACAATGACAGTGCGTGGTCCTGATCTGGTTATGTGGTTGAAAAACTTGTTAGGTCCCCGGTGGTAAATATTCATGAACGCTTGAGAAACGAGCTGACCTTTTGCCAATGTTAAGAAAACATGATTACTAAAAGTCGCTCCGACTTTTTTGTTTCACCTGAATTTGCATGTTTCCAAAATACTTTTCAGTTATTTTCTCCAGCTGATGTACTTAGCTCTGGTGAACTCTGCAGTCAGAATACATTAATCTTTAGTTTGCCATAGGTTCCACTAGATGGCAACACACTACAGGCTTACTCACCAGAAGAGCCATCCACTGCCGCTTCACCCACACTGTGTCCTGAGTCAGGGGTAATGGCACACGTGCTCATCTATTTGCAGAAGTGAAGCCTCTGCAACCCAGCCATCCTTCCTTTCTCCCTACACTGAATTAGCAGGTCTTGCTCAGCAAAGTTCAGGTCCAGCTATATCATGCCTTAGATTTAAAAATTCAAGTAATGCACCACAGCCCCATGTCTAATCATTGGTAAGAACTAAGGCTTGTCGTGAGGAGCAACGCACTCGTTCCCAGCCAACCCATAAGAGTCTCGAACCTATAAAAAGAATGCTCTTTACCAGTGCTGACCCTCCGAGAGGGAACTCAAGATGCTGAACTTCCCAGCTAGAAGTGTGCCCCGAACTGACCCAGCTCAGAGGTGCAGGGGATGGCAGAGCAGAGGGCCCGCCCAGCTATAGTGGGAGCATCAGGCACCAGGGGTGGAGCTCTGCAGAAGACAGTCCAGGAGCTGTGGGCCAATCATACGGACCTGGGTGTCAAACCTGAAATAAAGCACTTCTGGACACAGCTCCCTAGCCTGGAGGTCAGAAGGAAGCACAGTTACAGACGAGTGTGGGGGCGAACAAGGGAGCCTGGTGAACAGGTAGAGCCCATTAAATAAATCGTCCCCAAAGCACCAGGTGTGCGACTCTTTCCTAGTTATCACGAGTGCGTTGGACACATGTTCGCATTTTGCTGCCAGCCTGGAAGCCTAAAATAACTGTTACTACACTATGCTACACTACAGAGTCAAGTGAAGAGAGAGGACTTGATCAGCACCTGCAGCCACGGTGCCTGGCCCACAATGCCTTCGTCTATCTGTGCTGCTCAAGGAACTGAAGGACTGACTCAGATAAACACTGAATTGCTATTTAATACAAGTTTTAGGCTTCCTCAATATGCTTAGCAATGCCGGAGATGCAGGTTTGATTTCCTGTGTCAGGAAAATCCCTGGGAGAAGGAAATGGCAACCCACTCCAGTATTCTTGCTTGGAAAACCCCATGGACAGAAGAGCCTGGCGGGCTACAGTCCATGGGGTCATAAAAAGTCAGACACCATTGAAGTGATTTATCACACACACATGCTGTTTGAGGCTTAAATTACAAAAGAACTGGGTGAAACACTTAAACACAAAACCCAAACTTTAACCTTTTTTGAACAGATTTTCCCATGAACAATCTACCACTTTTACAGGAAAATTTACTGGCATTTATGCTAACAATGACTTTTCTTCCTTTGAAGAGTTTAGCTGACATCTCTACCAACTATTCCCAGCAAATATATCCCTGACTGCTCAAGGCACAGAGCAAATCATGTACAGGTTCTGTCCTTAATGAGGTATGCGAAAAAGTGAAGGTCCAAAGGTAGGAAAATGTACCTAGCTTTTTCTTCATTTTTAAAACTGTGCATTTTGAATTTTTGTTAACTTCTAAAGTTATCATTCAATTTATGCTGGTTTAGAACAAGTTATGATCTGAGTGTTCACCTCGTACAGCATGATGCCAATTTAAGCAAATACAATGTGAGGATATCACTACTGAACCCAGAAGAGAAATCACCGGTAAGCCTTTGCTTTATCTGTCTCTGTCTCCACGTCCTGGTCTTTCACTCATATTCTAGGTCAGGAGACAATTACACAAAGCTCCACTGCTCAAGTTTTTCGAAGAAATCTCATTTCTAGAGTCTGAGAAGGGCTGCAGCATGAGACGACGAGGCAGAGCTTCTCAGGGCGTGACGACGATGTCAGGGGCTGGGGTGTGCGGGCTGCACTCCTGCTTACATGCTAATAAGCAAGTCACCTTCACTACAGTGCCGCATTCCCACAAGTCAGCGTACTTAGATGTCATTCTTGACACCATCTTACAGGTGAGCTGCCCAGTGCCTGCAGAGGTTTGGTAATGTGCCCCAAGGCACAGAAACCTCACCTGAATACAGGTAACCTGCTCTTTACCTCACTGCTAAACTGTCCAGTTATACCATCTACACACTTTTATATTTTTAATGGAGTTTCACAAATGACTCTTGGTGTGTTCCCATCAAGGCTGTTTCTGTTGAATGCTGTAATACTTTTAATACAAGACTGTGTCCATATTACTTTCTTAGAATAGTCTCTGCAATAGAGCAAGGTAGAGAAGGTCCTCATTAAAAGCAATAGGATTGTGCACAACGAGAGCTCTATTCTGATTAGTATCTCAAGGTGTTGATGCATTGGTGTTTGAAAAGAAACTTGTCAGCTTCTATGGAAGATGAGTTTTCTAATTTCTTAATGAAGGAGGTCAGAGTCTCTGATTTTCAACATTCTTTCCAGCTGCTGGACAGTTTTATGAATACCCAGGTGTCAAAGTAAGAAAACAATGCTTCTGAGAGAGTGAATTGGCTTAGCCAGTATAAAAAAACTCATTCTTCTTTAAGCCAAATTTGATCCAGACAGTCACGAGAAAGCCTACACCTCGTGCTTGAACCTCAGCTATCTTTAACAAGCAATACTGGGCCAAATATCCACAGAATTGATCTTAAAAAGGCCAACTGTCCAAGATGTGTAAGCAATCTGCCTTGTGAACAGGTTAATCTGTACTGGACTTGCTGATTCCAAACTGAACTGGAAGCTGTACCATCAAGAGTTACTGTTTCTTTAAGCAGCAGTTGCCGGCGGTTCCTGGCACAGCCTCAGCCCAGCCCGCACCTTCTCTTCCCACTTCCTCTGACAGACAGTTGCAGCAACTGGAAGGGAAGTGTCTGTAGTGGATTTCAATGAAACTTTTTTTTTCTTTCTTTTCTTTTTTTTTTTTAAATGCTATCACACATATAGTACATTCTCACATCCTAAATCTTTTTACTTTATTCATGTTAAAAAAAACCCAAACCTCTCCACAGAACCCTAGCCCGAACCCCTCTCTGCAGACCAACGGTGTCCATCTAAGGGTGATGTGGCCTCTGGAGAGAAGGTTTTTTGGCAACATCCAGAGACACTTCTGGCTATTACAGCAGGGAGGGTGCTAGGGGCACTGAGTGGGTAAGAGCCAGGGCTGCTCTGGACGCTCCCATGGTGGACAGGACCGCCGCCACAACGAAGCACAATCAGGTCCAAACTGTCGAGAGTCCATGCTGAGAAACCCAGCCACAGACATATAAGGAAGCCTGAGAAGACATAACCTGTTCAATCAACAAAGATTCACTGCATATCTCTTTTAGCTGACGGGGGTACAAGAGTGATCCATCTAGACAAAGTCCTTGTCCTCATGGAGTGTGTGTTCTAGAAACAGGCACCCTGCCCCTCTGAATTCCCCAGATATCTGAAGGCAAGGAAATACTATTTAGATACTTTTTTTGGTGGTGGGGGGGCGGGCCTGGGAGGCAAGAAGTGGGATAAAAAGTTGAGAAAGAAATATCACACTGACTATGTCCATTTCTAGAAGGCCATGCAGCCAAAGCTGTGGACACTCATAGAACCAAGGAGTCAGGACTTATTTTCACATTCTTTAAATCCTACATCTGGCCCCCACAGTACACAGCCAGAGCTGAGAACGCAGCAGTGGAACAATAAATGCCTCCTGGATGGGTCAGGTCAAGGAGTTGGAACTGTTTCACTAGAAGCTCCCCTTATGATTTAATGACAGTAATGTAATAACGGCTTCCTGTTATTGACCCTGTACTATATGACAGGGCTTTGCACATATCGATCTCTATTCCTTACAGCAATCCTGCCAGGGTACTGGGACCACTGTCTCCATGTACAGAGTTCAAAACTAAGCATGTTGCTAAGTAGCAGGTCTGGGTTCCTCTCCTGGTCTCTCTGGTTCTGATGCCCAGAATCTTCCTCTTGGATGAGTCTGCTTCTCAGTAAAAAACAAGCAGTCACTGTCAACACTGGTAGTCACAGATAACACATCTTAGGGCAATCCCCTCTCAGCCTTTCTTAGATGACCTGCTCCCTCCTTGGGCCCACCCACTGCTACAGCCCGTGATTCTCTCCTCTATCACCACCCATCAAGCCACACTGCTGGGAGGGGGGAGAATCAGAGACACATGACAGGGATCGATGTCACCAGGATCCCTGGCAACAATGATATCCCCAAATGGGATACAAGGAACGTAATTCAGGAGGAACACATCTGCAGGTCATCATTTTAGGATAATTTACCAAACAAGAGTCACACTGGCCTGCAGCGGGAAGGCAGAAGAGCAGAGGGGTTTGAAGTCGACGGATCTGAGTTCCCAGCTGCCACCCACCAGCTGTGTGACGAGCCCGACTCTTCTGATCCTCGCTTCCCCTTTCCGAGGAACATGGGCTCTACCCTTCACTGTTTTTCTACTGAGACTACATGAGTGAACGCACATGAAGTATTTCCACGGCGCCTAGTATCTAAGAAGCAATGGTTGCTGTCATCACCACCAGCAGCAGAAGAGGAACGAGGAGGAAGCAATCAGAGCGAAGAGACAGCAAGTGCATTTTCTCATCTGTGGGACAGACAGCAAAACCCCCAAGAACTGCGAGAGTTACACAGAGCCTAGAGTCTCCTGGATCCATCCTTAGAAAAGAAAGCCCATAGGGTGTCAGTCTCTCTGGGCTTAAGGCCACAGCTTCCATGAGCTGCTTCCACTTGGACTTGGTGAATCCAGAAGCTGATGGTCAAGGCAGAAGTGGGAAGGAATGCTTCCAGGTCTGCCAAAGAGATGATTAATAAAAGATGTCAGGGGAACCCTTAAACTTACAAAATGCCCAAATCCAGCTTTATATTACTCCTGTGTCTCTTCAACTTAATGACAGAATAATAACATATGCATCTTAAGTTTCTCTATGTGAGATCAGTTAAAATGTTTCCATTTGGGGAGTTAGGAGAAGGCAGGAAGTTTGGTAAGCTGGACCAACTATTCTATTTAAGTGGTTTCCAGGCACATAACTATCATTCATATGCAAAAATGTAATGTGCTATTTACAAGTTATCTTTATGTACTCATTAAAGCAGGTCCCTGAGAAACTCCGCAAGACAGAACTCATTTAGCTCAACTGAAGTCTGAGACACTTCAAAGCATTTTTATCCTCTCTTATTCCAGAGATACTTATTGCACTCCCAGTAGGTAAAAAGACCACACATCATGCGCCATGTGTATGCATCATTAGTTAAGCAGTATTTAATTATTAATTAATTAAATTCTTGATTAAATAATGGTTACAATCCCACTTTGCAGATAAGCAAACTAAATCTGAGAGCAGTGACTTGCCCAGAGACTCATGGCTGACTAGCGGCAGAGTTGATACCAGAACCTAGAGTCCCTGGCAACCTGGCTCTTTGTCACTAACCTAAACTGATCACTTCTGGCACTACCCCTACTCTGCTTGGTGCTGTAAACACAACTCTGGACCAAATACATTCTCAATTCTCCTGCATGTTGCAACCCTTAACCCCGACCTGCCAACAATCCAAATGTGTTTCTCCTAAACCCCACCTGGCTGCTGCAGGCTCAGCTCAGAAATAAAATTCATGCAGACAGATGAACTTGCTCCCTTCATAAGTACTTAAGGAAATGGTGTGAACCATTGCCTAGCTAGCTCTCTGTGGAGCACAGCACCCCTTACCAGGGACCTGGATTCCTGGAGATGCTTCCAATAAAGGAAAGAAGCTAGAAAGGTTTCCCCAAACCCTGCCCACATCTGTGCCACTTAAACTGTAGTCTCTCAACCAGCAGCATCACCCAGGAGCTTGTTAGAGCTTCAGAATCTCCAGGCCCCATTTGACACCTACTGAATCTCAGGGGATTTGTATGCACATTCAAGTTTGAAGTTTCACGTTTGAAGTTTCTTGACTTACATCATCCAAAGCAAATCACTACAAGAAATGGGAAATAAAATCTAATGAACTCTGTATATGGTTCATTCACTTTGCTGTACAGTAACACTGTAAAGCAACTATATCCAAAAAAAATTCTTTTAAACTAAATCAACTATAGACAGCTTCATCAGAAAAATTGAAAAAAAAAATCCACTGGGAAAAAAATGCATCTATGAAAATAATGATATTTTTTCAATCATCCAAAGAGATGATTAAGACATGTTTATCATTAAAATGTGAAGGACAATTCTATAAAAGCACTTAAATATGAGTTTTAGGTGGGACTCTCTTTTTCTCTGCCAATTTTGAAACAGGGAGTCCTTGGCTTATGTATTTCCTGTAACACTGGCCCCCAGTTTGCTTATTTGAGAAGTCCAGCCCAGCTCCCATATCGAAAGCTATGGACCATGGGAGAACTGTTTGCCATTCACTGATCATACTCACAGGGAAGCAGTGTTCAGTGGAGTGAGGGATGCTGGTGCTTGGTGTCACACAGTCCTTACTCCAAATCCTGTTTCTGTTCTACGTTAGCTTTGTGACCTCAGGTAAGTTACTTCTCTGGGCCTAAAGCATCTCCTATGCAAAATGTTGCTGTACGGCCCACTCCAATATTGTGAGGATTCCTGAATAATCACATATAGCACCAGTCATTTGCCCATTGCACTGAATACACAGGAGTGAATATTAATTGGTTAAAGTGAAAAACAAGGTGTTTAAAGCGTTACATATGGTACAGGACAGCCAAGTTATGGAAACACACGTACAGTGCACACATGTACACAGTAAACATTTGGTGCAAAGATGAATGATGACCTCAGCTTATTTTTATGAGAGATCATTTCATTTCAGCCAGGAAAATAACTTAAATGGGAAAAATTTTAAAGCCAGGGATATGACTCCTAAAAGCCAGTCTTCTTGCTGAATTTACTAACGTCAGGCTCGGCTGTCACAGAGAAAACCTGCACAAGCCCAGATACACGAGGAAGGATGTGCCTTGTCTATCATTCACCCCATTAGAGATGATTGCATTTTAATCACGTTTAGATAGATCTGTGGCTTGTGGCTACATAAGCTTCCTGTTTGAGAAAGAGTCACCTGCAAAAATGGGCAAGAGCCTATTAATAACATTTAATAGTGCACCTACTGAAACTATCCACATAATCTGAATGCTTTGTCTCTGCATGTTTGTTTGAGTTTGATTTTTCCCTGCTTCTATCTACTGTCACTCTTGGCCTATGAGCTCCCTGATGGTCACAACTATGCTTCTTTAATCTAGATATCTGATGAATCCTTTAGTACATAGAGGATGGGGGAAAAAGAAGTTATAAGAGTGTTAGAGCTGACAGCGGAAGTGAAAAAGGCCAGACTTTGAACTGTCATCATGACAGGTCACTGAGGTTTCACCAACTGCCTTAGGTTTGGAAATAAGGAAATGGCATCTGTTACACTGAAAGCAGGAAAATATATTTTTAAGAAGCTACCATATACCAGGTAAGGACTGGTAAGTTTTCTGAGTGAGGATGTCTAAGGTCCTCAGGCCTGTCTGCAGGAAGCAACTACTGACCCACAGGTGACAGGCTGTGAGCCCCAAGGTCTGGGCCTTTCCCTGCCTGAAGTACCCAGAAACACTTGCCTCTTACAGAAAAAAAATCCTGGTAAGTAAGAGAGTTTGTGGGTTCAGAAAGGCAAGAATGGAGAAAAAGAATAGGAGAAGTCAAAACTGACTACTGTGGCAGAACAGAGGGGCAGAAAGGATGAGGTCAGGTGTCACTTAGAAGGCTAACTCTGAAGGTGTGGGAGATGCCTGGAGAAAGGACAGGCTTGGGAGCAAGAAGCTACTGAGTGACTGAGGCTGGAGAGGAGCAGGGAGTGCAGAGGGAGGAACACGGAGAGGAGGGGACGGCTTAGACTTGGAGCAAGTCTTCCCAGAGTAAATGGACAATGTGAAGGAAGAACTGGAGAGGGAAGGGCATCTGAAGAAGAAGGGGATGCCAGGTAGGCCAGTTCCTCTCTCCCTGTCACCCGGCCGCGCTTAGACCCAGCAGGCCACTCCGGGATGAGGAAGGACATTCCGGGGGTTCTCTGTGTCAAGCCTGGTCCCACCCTGCCCCCATCGTGCCTGTTATTATGGAGCCACCACCAGCAGGCCCTTAGACACATTTCACTCTGGAAGGCGGGTCCCTCATCGAACGCTTCATCGATGCTACCGAGGCAGACAGAGTTCCTCCTGGAGCTCCTAGGAGGCCCAGGCCCATGCTGCCATCTTCGCGTTCTCGGCAGCTACAGCGTCACTGGCAACTGATGTGCTTAAGTAACTTGATCAGTAAGTACCACAGTAACTGTCACGTTCGGCACCTAATGCATCCGTTCCTGTGCACATGAGGGTCCAGGTGCTCCATGTGTTCCAGACGCTCATGCCACGCCAGAGGTCTGATGGAGTAGGTCGAGGGCAGGGTGGGGGCCTGTATTTCAACTGACGGGGTGGAGTTAGTGGGCGATGTAGAGAGGGCCCACAGTTGTGATCAAAAACACAAGAACACAAATACTCACTAAGTACCTACAAGGCACACCATAAGGCGCACTTCCTTCTGGGAGTCAAGACACGAGGCAGTTATGTGTCTCATGATCAGAAGGGAGGGACAGAAGAGGCATCAATGATCCTTAATACAATACAGGCTATAGAAATGTTGCAGGGACACAAAGGAGGTGCACTTAACCCCGCCGGGGCCAAGGGCTATTATGTAATTGAGGACAATTACAGAGCTGGCATCTCAGAAAGGCCTCAAAGGATGCGTGGCAGGTTTTCAGGTAGAAGAAGGGGAGAAGGGCACCCCAAGCAGAAGTAACATCATGAGATCTATGTCAGGGGCTGGCAAGTCCGTGGTTTATCCAGGAGAAGGGGCAGGCAGCTGCTGTTATCAGAAAGAACAGACAGACTGAATGACAAAATGGAATTGGGGAGACATAAGTGATGAGGCTAAAAAGGAGGTGAGTTTCACATTAAATGAAGTTTGTACCATAAAGAAGTTTGTACCATAATCTGCAAACCTATGGTTTCAATTTTTTTCAAAGCTGAGGAATGCTTTTTTCAAATGAATGTGGCTCACTTCTAAAAACCACCACCACCAAAACCAATCAGACCTGCCCTGGTAGAAGCACGAGTGGAGATCCACAATTCTACCGGTCTGGAGCACACAGTTCCATGACAGAGGCACCCTTAGGTGATGAGAGACACAGTCAAAACTGACTACTGTGGCAGAACAGAGGGGCAGAAAGGATGAGGTCAGGTGTCACTTAGAAGGCTAACTCTGAAGGTGTGGGAGATGCCTGGAGAAAGGACAGGCTTGGGAGCAAGAAGCTACTGTGTGACTGAGGCTGGAGAGGAGCATGGAGTGCAGAGGGAGGAACGTGGAGAGGAGGGGACGGCTTAGGCTTAGAGAAAGTCTTCCCAGAGTAAATGAACAATGTGAAGTAAGAACTGGAGCAGGAAGGGCATCTGAGGAAGAAGGGGATGCCAGGTAGGACGCGGTGGTGCTCACCATCACAGGGTTGGTTCTGGGTATAGGAACTCAGGAGAGCAGTCAGGGTCAGGATGCAGATTTGCAAATGATAATTAGAGTAAAATCATCCCCTTCTCCTGTAGGGAAAGTCACTGAGGGTAGATTTCAATAGCCTCCTAAATGTTTCAGTAGTCCAGTTCAGTTCAGTCACTCATTCGTGTCCGGCTCTTTGCAACCCCATGGACTGCAGCACGTCAGGGTTCCCTGTCTATCACCAACTCCCGGAGCTTGCTCAAACACATGTCCATTGAGTTAGTGATGCCATCCAACCATCTCATCCTCTGTCATCCTGTTCTTCTCCTGCCTTCAATCTTTCCCAGCATGAGGGTCTTTTCAAATGAATTAGTTCTTCACACCCCGTGACCAAAATATTGGAGCTTCAGCTTCAGCATCAGTCCTTCCAATGAATATTCAGGACTGATTTCTTTTAGGATGGACTGGTTGGATCTCCTTGTGGTCCAAGGGACTCTCAAGAGTCTTCTCCAACATCATAGTTCAAAAGCATCAATTCTTCAGCACTCAGCCTTCTTTATAGTCCAACTCTCACATCCATGACTTCTGGAAAAATCATAGCTTTGACTAGAAGGACCTTTCTTGGCAAAGTAATGTCTCTACTTTTTAATATGTTGTCTAGGTTTGTTATAGCTTTTCTTTCAAGGAGCAAGCATCTTTTAATTTCATGGTTGCAGTCACCATCTGCAGTGATTTTGGAGGCCAAGAAAATGGAAGTCTGTCACCGTTTCTATTGTTTCCCCATCTATTTCCCATGAAGTGATGGGACCAGATGCCATGTTCTTCGTTTTCTGAATGCTGAATTTTAAGCCAGCTTTTTCAGTCTCCTCTTTCACTTTCATCAAGAGGTTCTTTAGTTCCTCTTCGCTTTCTGCCATAAGGGTGGTGTCATCTGCGTATCTGAGGTTGTTAATATTTCTTCCAGCAATCCTGATTCCATCTTCTGCTTCATCCAATCCAGCATTTTGCATGATGTACTCTGCATATAAGTTAAATAAGCAGGGTGACAATATACAATGCTGACATACTCCCTTCTCAATTTGGAACCAGTCCGTTGTCCCATGTCCGTTTCAAACTGTTGTTCTTGACCTGCATACAGATATCTAAGGAGGCGGATAAGGTGGTCTGGTATTCCCATCTTTGAAGAATTTTCCACAGTTTGTTCTGATCCACACAGTCAAAGGCTTTAGCACAGTCAATGAAGCAGGTGTTTTTCTGGAATTCTCTTGCTTTTTCTATGATCCAGTAGATGTTGGCAATTTGAACTGCCTTTTCTAAACCCAGCTTGAACATCTGGAAGTTCAAGGTTCACATACTGCTGAAGCATGGCTTGGAGAATTTTGAGTATTACTTTGTTAGCGTGTGAGATGAGTGCAACTGTGCGGTAGTCTGAACCTTCTTTGGCATTGCCCTTCTTTGGGATTGGAATGAAAACTGACCTTTTCCAGTCCTGTGGCCACTGCTGAGTTTTACAAATTTGCAGGCATACTGAGTGTAACACCTAAATGTTTAGTGTGGGCTAACCTAGGCTGTCCTAGGCTCTGAACTAGGAGTGAGGATAGAGCAGTGGGGAGAGGAATCCTGGGAAGCATACACTCTGTCGAGAGCAGACAGACAAGCAGTGCTAATCCTACAGAGACAATAAAGGGGAGGCAGGGGCCTGGGAGGGAGTCGGGAGGTGTGCGTCAGCTTCTATCTGTGGTCAAGGCAGGCCTTGCTGAGATGACACTGAAGCAGAGACTAGAGGGAAGCAAAGAGCAGACCTAGCAGATGTGACTGAGTGTAGAGCAGCCCATCAGGAAGGCCCCTCAGTGGCAAAGTCCCAGGCTTGCGATGATGGAGAAAGAGCCAGGGAGCCAGCGAACTAGAAGGGCACATGTAGGAGAGAGAGTGACAGAGAGATAGGAGAAAGGTGTCCTAAGTGGGGCAGGAAATGCTGCAGTCTCAAGGGCTGTGATGACCCCTCTGGCTTTTGCTTGAGACAACTGGGGAGCAGAGAGGTGACTGGCTTTCACTATGGTATTTAAAGGAAACGCTTTGGCCGCTATGCTGGGAACGCACTGTGTGGGGCAAGAGCAGAAGCAGGAAGAGCAGTGAGGATGCTCCTTCCTTCATCAAAGAGACAGACGTGGCGTGGTGCAGGGTCTGGGAGGCAGGGGGTGGCATACACTGGATTCTGGATATATTTTGGGGGTAGAATCAATAGCACTTGTTGATAATGGATGCAGTGGGAAGGAGGAGGATGTGGAAGGGGCCAGAGAAAGTGGGGAGATAAGGAAGTAGAGAAGAGAGAGTCATGGGTGACTCTAAGATTGTAAGGGCGGGGTGAACAACTGGAAGGATGGGTTGCTGTTAACTGGTCTGGTTTGAGATGGCTCAGGTGAAGGAGGCAGGATAAGGAGGGCAGCTGAAGAAGTAGTTTGGCACGTGTCGAGCTGGGATATGTATCAGGCATCCACATGGGGACGGAGAGGAGGAGTTGAATGCATCAGTGTAGGGTATTGGGAATCACCAGCAGTCCAGATGGAGCCCAAAGCCCTGTGACTGGATGAGATCACTGGTGTACATGGGAACAAGAAGAGGCCTGAGCACTGAGTACCGCAGATAAAACTCAGAAGGGTGGGGGAGGGGTCAAGATGACACAAACACAAAGCAGTCAGAGGCACACAACCAGGAGTGGCCGCTCAGAGTCAAGACAAGACAGAGTTTCAAATTCCCAGAAAAGGAGAGGAAAATTCTTCATCCTACATCCCTAGCCAAAATTATCCCCCAAATGTTTGAATCTTTAGCCAGACAGTCTAATTAAATAAGAACCTACTGGAGTTTACTATTGGAACTGCAAATAACTCTATGGGGGTAGGGGTCGGGATGGGAAACTCTCAAATCCATCCATGAGGGGAATAAATTAGGATGCTGGCTTTCTAACACTGAAATCAGACAAGCTGCCCTGAGGATCACTGATAGGGGATGCATGGTTAATTAGGGAGCACTGGATAATAATGCTGGTGTTTTACACTCATTGCACTCATGTAACCCACCAAGCAACCCTATCGAATGTATCCTATGATTATTTACCCTCATTTCACAAACAACGTAGGTAAGGCCCTAGGGAGGCTAGGTCATTCGTTCATCATTACACAGCAGGCTGAAAGGCAGGACAGGCCAGGAGGTAGGTGCCAAGTAATAGACTGGTAAGTAGCAGGAGACCTTTGGGTGGTGTGGTTCTCGAGACTGATCTCAGCAACGCATACACCAGCTATCTGGGGAGAAGGGTGCAGTGGAGGGCTCTCCGGAGAGCCCAACCACCCTCTCTACAATCTTGTTTCTCTGGGGGAAAAAGATACGTGGGAATCTCTAGAACATAATGTGTTCACAACCTCAAGGCGAAGAGAGGCACTCTACATCTCCAGAGAACTACAGAAAGTTCAATAAAACCTATGGGATACATAGACTAAATATAATGTCTAAATGAATACAGCCACTTCTGTTATAGATTTGGATATGGGGGCAACAACATATTTCACTTGATTACTGGCTTTCAGAGAACAAAAATGTGCAAATACATAGCAGAAAAGCTATATAGTCTGTCTTCACGGAAATCACCATATTCTCATCTTAAAAGATAGCAGATATTCTTTAAAAGTTGTATTAAACTATAAAGCTATATTGTACAACATAGGCTATAAAACCACTGTCTCATAGTAACTATAAACAGACTTTTAACTTTCACTACACTGAACACTGTAGTGGTATTGTATATCGACTATGCTTCATAAAAAATAAGGGTAACAGATATTCTTTAAAAGTTGTGCTGCTATGTCGTATTAATGGTCTTAAAAATGTTGTGCATGTTTATAAACAAACTCTCTTGATACTGTTTCCAGCAGCCCACAGTCTCCATCGTAGACCAGAAATCCAGGTTTAACACCTTGGAAACAGATACCAGGTACAGCAACAACACACTTCTAAAAACAAAAACGCATATGATTTCATTCTGCTGCAGTTTGCCAAAACCATTCTTGTTATGACAGTAAGACGCTCTTTCAGCATCTCATAATGAAAGTAAAAACATTAAAAAAAAAAAACCCAAAAAAACAAGACTCACTGTATCTTCCCCACCCCCTAACTTTTTTGTGTTCCAGAAAGAGACAATGACTTCAAACTGTTAACTCTTATAGAGGGGTGCTAATTTCAACAGGAAGAAAGAATGCGCCTGTCTTCCTAAGAAAAGATGAACATAGTTTTTAAAAAGTCTTGCACGTATTTTATGCAAGGCTTTTAAAAATCAGATTTGTGTCTACTCAGTAACTTGCACAGAAAACTGTCACATCCGGGCCTTCCTAATACTTAACCAGAGTAGACACAGTGTCATCAAAACTTCTGTAAGCTCGTGGGACAATCTTTAAGTGTCAGACTTGGGCACCGGATGCGTGACAGATACTAAGAAGGGTCTTTGCAATTCCTCCATTTATTCATTTGTCAAAAATTTCTTGTGCTCCTACTAGGTGCCAAGCACGGAGTTCCTGCTCACTGGCCCCGAACAGAGGGGGAAGTGTTGCGAGGATGAGACAGTTTGAAAATAGTCTCCTACACAACACAACTCGGTAGCATTATAAACATTACGAAGAAGACCAGGGAGGGCAGGAGTGATAGGAATGAGAAGCAGTGTTAACTTCGAAGTGACAGTCAGGTAGGCATTTCTGAGAAGGTACTTGAGCTGTTGCCCTGAGGAAGCTGCAATCGTCTGCACTCTACTAACAAGGTGTGGCACGGCTCACCACTGAACCCCCAGCACCTAGGAGGCGTGTGGATCGGTCCCCAGTAAATGCTCAATAAATAGCTGCCCAGTGAATGAGAAAGAATTCAAAGAAGTGTGCAAGGCAGCATCGCTGGGCAGGGGGCAGGCGCCCGCTGGGCCATGGTAGCAGCGCCGCCGCACACTTCCCACGGGGCCGGCCAACTCTCCCGAGCGCTGCCACAGTGAGGGTCTTGTCCGGAGCTGCCCAAGAGCCCCGTGGGCGTAGCCAGGACAGCACCGCTCTCCCCACCTTACAGATCACCCCCGCCAGGCCCGGCATCTCCCACCGCCCAGCCGGGATGCCCGCCCGCCGGCACTGCTTCTTCGGAAGGAAATAAAGGGGGAAAGTGCTACCGAAACTTTTGGGACTGCGTGTTTTTTCTCCTGGCCTAGGACGCCCGACGGCCGCTCGCGCCGGCCCAAACCCGGG